>CM045883.1:57982811-57995311 GCA_025169545.1 Anguilla japonica | reverse complement strand
AGGATAAAGCAGCCCCCGACAGAGTCTGCTGCTTTCACCTGTGACTCAGGCCCGAGAACAGGAAGGCCTGCTGGGGAAGCACTCTCTATAAGAGCTCTTCATTGTGTGTTAATAAAGACGTGCGATGCGTGTGACTCACCTGCGCTATGATTAGGGTTCCCCGGCTCGTGTCTGATTGTGATCTAAGTGGAAACAGTTCTAGGAAAGGGCACAGTGTCTAAGCGTGTACGTTCGCTGAGGTGCCCTGCTCTGTCGGCACAGGTCCGCATGCGTGCGATGCTGTTTCTGCCGCAGGAGCGAGCGCTTTCTGTGGGTGTGTGGCTGCGCATGTGTGCGCGTTTGTGTTGTGAAACCGCATGCGTGTAATATTTAGTATGTTGACGTGTATGGCTATGTGTGATTATAGCTGTCTAGTGGAATAACCCCCTAATAGGAGGAAAGGCTGTATGTAGATGTAGCCTAGAGTTTTCTTCAGTATGTGTACCTGTTTAAGGAGGGGTCTTTTAGGAAAAAAAAACACACATTTCTGCCTGTCAACTAGTTGTATTTTTTTACCGTTTGACATAGGATACTGAAAATAAAAAGGCCGCTACTTGATATCAGTGTGAGTCATGAGATTAAAACGATTAAAAGGTAAAAAAAAAAAGCATTCTTTATTTTTTCCCACAATGATTGTATGCTGCTTCGCTCACTGCACAGGTTAACACATGACCCGGTCTTCAATGAAGTAGCCAGTTACGGTAGCGTAAGATTCTTTATAGTTAGCGCTGTCCACGCAGAGGCGGTTATCATGTCGTCCTCTGACTTGGAGAAGGGGGCGGCTCTTTCACCGCATTGGAGCTGTGCTTGTTTCTCGTGCAGCAGCAGGCTACATGGCAGCGGAGGACATTCGGGCTCAACAAACGCCCGTAGGACCCGAAACCCGCGGTCCTTTACCAGGCGTACGGGAGCGTCTTTCATTACCGTTTTAGAAACGAAATCTCTTCTGGGTTCAGCTGGACAGCTGCCACTCTGACAAGGCCTCATTGCCAAGTTGGGTGCTTGCGTGCTGTGATCCCTTGGCCTCGGACATTTGGTCCTTAGGTGGATTAACATCATAAATGTTGACGTGTGGTATGCAAATTTGGCAGCACATAATTTGCACTGTATTTTCATTGAGCTTTTCAAAATCGTTCCACATTTGGCACTCTTTCGCCAGCTCTTTTTTCAAATAACGGCAAGTAACGTGAATGTGCATGACAAGCCCCGCCCACCCCCTCTATTGCCCACTTAGAGCAGTAGCATGAGGTAACACTGGTGATCTTTTATTTTTAACAGTTTGAATTAGAAAAAGAGAAGTGCGATTTAACATCCACATGCGTGCTCGCAACTGACAATGGACCAATCGACAAAATGTTCACATCCGTGTCTTTTGGGGTTACATAAGTTTAGAGAGGTGTAAGCGGTGGCAGTCTGAATGTCACACGTTCTCACACGCACACACACACACACACATGCACACACACACACTTAGCTGGTTGTTAATGGGCCATCTGACTCCTGGCCTTTCTGCTTTTAAACAGAATGCACATCATATGCACATAGTTACTGAGAGTCCACTCACATGGGCGTGTGTGTGGGCAGAGGTCCTCATCAGGTTAGCATGAGAGACAACACAGGAAGGACACAGGTCCTCATCAGGTTAGCATGAGAGACAACACCGTGTTTTGTGTGAGCACATGAAGACATGAATCTGACCTAGATCTAGAACTGAAGCCAGAGAAGAGAGCCCATGTGACTAAACCCCCCTACTCCTGCACTACAGACCCCCTCCCTCAACCTTGGAAACTGGTGAGAGAGGGGTATGGAGTGAGTGTGTGTGTGGGTCAGTTAGACAAGAAGGTGTATTTGTGCGAGAGAATGTTTTTGTGTCTGAGGGAGAGAGCAAGTTGTTGGTTGGCTGGATTAAATATTCATCACGCCGCGGATTGGTTGCAGTCGTGGGAGACGGTTACTGGAGAAGATTTGATTTTTTTCCTTTTCTTTTAAAGCAGTGAGCGCTCTCTCTCTCTCTCTCCCTCCCTCCCTCCCTCCCTCCCTCCCTCCTCTTGCTCTGCCGCGGTCTAAAGGCATAAAAGCGCGGGGCTGTCTGCTCTCTGGACATACATCGCGCTCTGCGCCCTACCCTCCGCTTCACAAGCGCTTCAGAGGCTCTGACCGACATATACACGCGCGGCACTCTCCCCCAGCCGCACACACCCGTGCAGACGCACGCACGCACGCACGCACACACACACACACACACACACACACACACGCAGAGGGGACGCGGAAGGGAGCCGAGCTTGCGAGGAGCACAGAGCCCGGCCGTGGCTGGTCCGTGGTCGCCATGGAGAGGAGAGGAGGCGTGGAGCGTGTGCTGCAGACGGTAGGTCTGTTTACCATCCACACCGGCTCGTGCAGAGAGGGGGGGCGGGGGGCGTCTAGCAGGGAAAAAGCGGGCGGACAGGAGGTCGGGAGGGACAGGGGGGGGGGGGGGAAGCGGTTCTGTTTGAGGCGCTCGGATCAGCAGACTCCTGAAAAGGAAAGGGCTTCAGCACTGGTTGACACGGATACATCTGCCGTGCAAAGGGAGAGGGAGAGCGAGGAGTGGAAAATGTGGGACGGTGCTTGTTGATATGGAAAGGAAACAAAGCTACCCTTCTTCCATCCTGCTGTATCTCCTGAGATGTGTGTGTGTGTGTGAGTGTGCGTGTGTGAGGGCAGGAGGGATATGCTGTGTGAGTGCTCTGAGGTAGTGTGTGACTGTTTCTTTTGGGGGGGGGGTGGCGGATGTGTGTGTGCGTTCGTGTGTTTATTGACTGCTATAGCTGAGAGGTTATTGTTATGGTAGGCGAATGATGGAGCACGTATGCATTGTCATACAGGAAGGGTCCCACAGTATGCTCTCCCGTTTATCAGCACATGAATAGGGGAAAAGGAAGTCTTTCTGCGCTTCCCGGATTGTTATTGTGGTGTGAACGCTGCTCTGTGGCGTGCAGTGGAAGAGCACATGCTCGTGCTTGCGAAAGAGGTGTTTTTTGTTCTTTTTCCTCAGAAAAAAGAGAACGAAAGACTTTCGAGTGTCTTTTTCCCCCCCGCCCTACAGCGGACACTGTTTGTACTGTCTTTTGTTTCTCTAGCAAAACACCAGAGACACCGTGGAAGCAGAGAAAGGCCCATTCATTCTCATGGAGAGGGGGGCTTTGGTCAGAGTGGACCTGTCTACTTTTCACAGTGAAAGATCCCATTTTTAAAATGCGTGCATTTTAAAAAGTGTGAGAGCACTTCACTCCCACCTTCTCAGATAACCAATAGCCTGGTAGCAGGGCACGATGGGATTGAGCAGACAAAGATAATCTCCACTTTGTCCTGTCTTGTAATATTTTTCCTGGTAATCAGTCGAACATCTTGGCCAAGGTTCTGCGTTTAAAGATTCACCCCAGACCTGAAGAGACCATGATTAGAACATTCATATTTATCAGTTATTATGAACCGTTGACACATTTTTATCTAATGATTGTTGACATGGGCCTGTTGTTGGTGGTAGCAGGATGTGCAAGGTCACTGTGTGTCTTCTGGTCTTCGGTCACATTTTGATCTAGTAGAATATTAGAGAGCTGTAGATGTAGGAGGGGAGCTTCTTTTGTTTAATTTAAAGGAAAGATGCTGTTCCCTATGAACAGAACAGAGAGAGAAAGAGAGAGTGACTTTTAAAACCCATCGTCAGTTCAAAACAAAATTCCTATTGCTTACTTCTGCAATCTCATCCAACAAACAAAAAGAACAATTTCTAAACAGAACACAAGTTAGGAAAACAAGAAACACACTGATCCAATAACCTATAAATTCTTTGACATCATTAATTGACAAATAATAGGCTATGTCAATTCCAGTTTAACCCTTGACCTAATCAGGAAATGCAGCCACTTGTGTTCATTGGCTGGGCCGGTGTTTTCTGTACGATGATTCTTGTGCTCAAAATCCACTTTGGCTTGCTCCACTTTAGCGTGTGCTGCTTGTGTGTATTTTAGGTAATAGATAAACATTGACTTTTCACAACAACACTGACTGTTTCAAAAGGGATTTGACAGTCTAAAAGCATATGCTGTGCTGTCTATTCGCTTGCCCTGAAAACACACTGAGTCAATTCTGGGATCCTCTCCTCTGCTGAAGTCTGGTGGTGGAAATAATTCTGTGGAGGACCCTCCCCTGCCGATGGCCTGACCTTTTTGGCAGTGGGGGTTCATAGATTGTCTTCCATGCAGGAGTCATTTCTGTGTCCTCAAAATGCTCTGTCCACTTAGATCTGGGCAGAGTCTGAAAGGGGCCTGCATGCAGCACCCTCACACTCCTCTCTGCCTCATGGAGCAGTGCAGGCTGGGGAGGGGGGTTCTCTCAAAACCCATACCTGCTTGGGCTGGACAGAAAGTCCCACCCAGATAGCAGTGCATTCTGTGTCCATTACTGTCATGTAGACCCCAGCCAGAGCTTCCCCAGTGAGCTCTAGCACTAGGAGAACGACAGCCCTTCACACATACAGACATGTTGGTCACCAGTCGGCACCCTGAGCCGACCAGAGGCGGATGGGTTTCCCCCTTGTGCCTGGTTCCTTCCGAGGTTTCTTCCCATCTGCCACAGGGAGTTTTTCCTTGCCACCGTTGCCTTGGGCTTGCTCCTGTGGGGGTTTAGGCCAGGGTTGTCTGTAAAGCGTATTGTGACAACTGCTGTAAAATACACTATACAAATAAAATTTTATTGATTGATTGAGACACTGCTCGGACATTCTGACCAACCGAGCTGCCAGTATCTCAGCCAACTCCTCTGCCGACTTCCAGCCTCCTGTCTCCAGGAGCAGGAGGTCCTGAGGTCTTGTGAGTCCACCTTGGGTAAAGGCGTGGAGTGAGTTACCAGCCTGTTGGGCAGCATCAGGGAAGAGAGGGGGATATCTGTTTGAAGCCATGGCCCCGTGCACAGCTCTCCACTGCAGTGCGTTTCTATGGGAGGCTTATACAGAGACTTTCAGCTGCCTCTGGAGGATCAGTGTGGTGAAAACACACCTGAGTGTTCACAGCTAGAGAATGTTCAGGACTTGAACATTGATGGTGTACAGGGCCTTTTTGATACATGTGGGAAGCCTTGCAGTTCTGGAGTTTGAAAAGAAAGAAGTAGCCCTTCCTCTATCCTTTTCCACTGCAGCAGAGATGATAAGAGGTGGGAAGTATGGGTCTCAAATTGACCAATCAGCAGCAGGCTCCCTTCCCATTGCCTCCCTGAAAGGACCAGGAAGTGAAAGCACCATGTAGTCTAGCGGTCTCTGCAGAAAGCGAGCTTATTTTAGACCAGTCAGTTCACTCAAGATGATGGAAGTTTCCCACTGTCCTCTCAATTGTGACTTGGCTAGCTTTGTCTGTCTAGCTCCAATGAAAATCAGAGACGGAGAGAGAGACAGACAGAGATAGAGACAAAGGCAGAGAGAGAGACAGAGAGAGGTGGAGAGAGACAGTATTCCTTACTGAGGCAAGACACAGATTGGAACAGATGGCCGATCTGAAGGCCTTGTAGTGACAGAAATATCTTGCCTGCTTATTTCTCCCTTTCTCCCTCTCTGTCTGTTAAGCCTTTTGTTTGTCATTCGTTTTAGGTTCTTTTTCAAACAATGAATCGATTGATTTGGCAAGTCAAGAAGATGCCACATTTAACACATCTGAGTAACAGTCTTCATATGGTCTTCCAAGTAGGCCTCCCTCTCTGTATCCCTGTAGTCAATTCTGTTGTTTTGTTAATGACATGTTTTCCATGTGGTCCAAAATGATTTCTACACTGCCAGTCAGAATTATAAAAAAAGGTTGACAGGTAACAGTACTAATAATTATAAACATATCTATGTTCTCTGAAATTTGTTGATGTTTGTGTGTTGTCTGTTAACAGTTATCAGCAGACTTTGGCCACTCGGGGTCTATAAGGCAAACTCCTGCATACTGGGCAGCCAGTGCTATCTGACCTCCACTACTGGTTTATCAGTCAGCCTTGTAACTGTCTTTACACAGGCTTGGTATGGCACACACTTTTTCACACATTCACACTCTGACACACACACACACTCTTTCTTGCACACAAGCACCCACATTCTCACACACACCCGCGCACACAGTCACTCTCTCTCTCCCATACAACACAGTTTCACACAGATACTCACATGAACACACAGACACTCACACACACACAGACACACACACACACACACATACAAAACCTCACCACACCGACATTAACTAATTTGTGCAGTCAATAATATCCTCTCTAAAGGAAATGTAAATTTGTCTCTATTTTTATGTTGTTTGAAGGTGTCATTTCAGCCTGGGAAAACTGCCATCTTGTCTCAGTCACAGTAGCTGCTTTCACACATGTGCCATTGAGCACGGCCATGGTTACTTTCCCGGCAGTGCCAGTGGCTTTGCTCATGCAGCCAACGGCTGTCCTTTATTTCATTGGGTTGATAGCATTCACACGTGAGGGTCCATTCATTATCTGAACATGCGACTGTCGAATACCAGAAAGGAACTATGGAAGTAGGTCAAGAGCATAATGAAGACATAGGCTGTACAAGTCCCCACGAGCTACGAGTTTTTTAACTTTGGCTTACTAGCCAGAGAAGCTAGCTAACGTCAAGTAGCTTGCTATTATGAAAAGGTGAATCAACATGTAGCCTATATCTTGGTGAAACAAGTGAGTTTTGTGTGTTTGATCGGTTAATGTCGTAACATTGTCATAAAATTGTTCACGTTAAGGTCAACTAGGTGTAGGTCGTGACCTGGCAAAATTTGCTGGTGCAGCTTTTCTGAAATCCTGAACCCAGCTCACATTCAGGCATAAAACCTGAGCCGTGAAGTTCCATAACATTTGGGGTACGGCTGCACCCGTGGAAAGGGTTTGTGAGATTGTAGGAAGGTGCTATTGCATCAGCAGCCTCATCGGCCATGTGCATTTAGATGCTTGACCTCACCCTGGTCATTATCCCCACAGAATTCACTGCTTCAGTTCCTCCCATTGCTCTGTTCCTCTACACCAGTGTTCCCTTGTTCAGGACAAAGCCTCTGTCCGCTTGTGCAATTCTGCCTTGTGCGTGTAAGACCTAGTGCTTTATTGAACAGTTATTTTGTTCAGATCTAAAAGAGGGTTATTGTTTGTTCTGCATTGTACACTTAGGCTGTCTAAAAAATAAAAAAAAAGAATAGAGAAAGGTCATGGCGAAGTCACTAGTATATCCGCCACCTTGCGGAAGTTCTGAACTTGAACGTTCAGAAGTAGGGTGATACAGGATCGCCGGCAGACTGAGGCTTAACTCAAAGCACAGCGTGTAAGGGGCAAGCTGAGTGACAGGCTGGTGCTCTGCCTTTGCCCTGTGCTGGCCTTCTCCACAGGAGCAGTTTTACACGTAATCCTGCCGGGCAGGTTCCAGGACTTTCTGGGTGGGCCCCCGGACTTGTGATGATTGACAGGCTCGGTGGCTGTAACGAGAGCACTCGTCTCCATGGCGTCTGCCGTTATTGGCAACCACGTCTCCGTCCCGGTAGAGCAAGGACGAGCTCTGCTGTACTGTATGGAACTGCTCGCTCGCCTTCTGTCTCTCTGTCTCTCTCTCTTTATCTGTTTCTCTGTCTCTCTCTCTCTCTGTCTCTCTGTCTCTCTCTCTTTATCTGTTTCTCTGTCTCTCTCTCTCTCTCTCTGTCTCTCTGTCTCTCTCTCTTTATCTGTTTCTCTGTCTCTCTCTCTTTCTCTGTCTCTCTGTCTCTCTCTCTTTCTCTGTCTCTCTGTCTCTCTCGCTTTCTCTGTCTCTCTGTCTCTCTCTTTCTCTGTCTCTCTGTCTCTCTCTCTTTCTCTGTCTCTCTGTCTCTCTCTCTTTATCTGTCTCTCTGTCTCTCTCTCTCTCTGTATCTCTCTCTCCAGATGCACACATAAGGACACACTCGCTCATGTGCGTATGCCTTATTTGCTGCCTTTGGTGGGTGAAGTGCGTCCGTTTGTCTCATGTTAAATGGCTCCCTTTTTTAGATGGTGGGGTTGCCTCTTTAAAGTCTCATTTGTCTCCTGTTTTGGAAGCAGACAGTCTGCACTACCAAATTAAGCAGCCTACGGAATACGTTAGCAGTAGATTCTTTCGCCTGCCAGGTATGCATGGCCATCAAAGCCAGTGGTTCTGCTGTTTGTGTGTGTTTGTTTTAAACCCGCTGAGTAAGTTCAGCTTTGTTGTGACAAAGTCCTTGTGATTTACCTTTAACTTGAGTGTGGCAGGGCCACCCATATCACTTCAGGACCACCTAAAGGACTAAGTTGCAATGCATACATTTTTGTAAACTCAGCTTCTCCTTTTATGACATTGGGTAAGCCTGACATAATTAAAGGTCAGTGCTCCACAGCACCTGATGGCCTGTGTCTTATGAAAACACAGAAGGGGGTGGGATAGGGTAAGTGCAGAGTCAGGGTCAGGTGACTTGTTTTACTTCTCCGTGATTGGTAGATACTGGCTGGCATGGACCTGACAGGCCTGTGGAGGCTGCTGTGTGTTTGGCACACATGCCCTGGGTTCAGCAGGTCTCAGCAGCTATGACCTTGCTGTCCCTGTTTGTGTTTGTGTTCTGAGTGCCCTGCTTAGCATTGCTCGATACCCCCAGTGAACACCCTCCTCACTACCTGCCATGGGGGAATCCACACCGGCCTTTCGCTTTCTCTCAGCTCAGTCCTGTCCCAGCAGTGATGGGGGGAGGTCAATACTGGTGAAAATGAATGATTTCCCAGCTTCAGGCTCTAAATCGGTCACCTCTGCCATGGTCCATTGTCAACAGTCCCATTGAGTGAGAGGCTGGGTGCTGAAACATGCAGAGGATGTGTCATTGTTAGCGGTTGGCACTGTCTTTTTGGTGTGAGCTTGACACATAGAAGGGCATCATCTGGACAACTGCTCCACGCTGCTGCTCTGACCACTGCTCCACACTGCTGCTCTGACCACTGCTCCACACTGCTGCTCTGACCACTGCTCCACACTGCTGCTCTGACCTCTGAGTTTTATGTTTTATGAAGGTGTAAACTGTCGTAGATCAAGTAGATCAATAGCCTAGTCCCCCCAGAGGGGTCACACAATGGTAACTGCTGGGTTTGGAGAGGGAAACTCATATCAATATTCATGTGCATGTTTTTCTGGTTAAAATATGGAGCTGCTTAATACGCCAGGGTGATTACTGTCAGGAGAGATCGGGCTGTAGTCTTAAGCACACAGAGGCCTCCGGGTTTACCCTGGAGGAAGCAGCGGTAATGGAGAAGCTGGACGGCGTGACTGGATTCTGAAGCCGGCTCTTGTGAGTGCTGCAGACACTTCACAGTGCGATCCCCCAGAATCCTCTGCTTCCGGCAGCTGTTCCCGCGTGCGCCTGCCTTTTCCTGTGCACAGAGGAGAGAGACGGAGTCGGTCTGCAGTGCCGGGGCAGATGGGGGGGTGGAAGCAGAGAGAGAGGAAGGAAGACGGAAAAGCAGAAGCGCGGGGCAGGAGGGGGTGTGCAGTGATTTCTGCGCGGCGCGCTGTGGTCTGGGCTCTCGCTGAAAGGCCGCTCTGCAGTCTGCTCTCTGGCTGAAAGGCCGCTCTGCAGTCTGCTCTCTCGCTGAAAGGCCGCTCTGCAGTCTGGGCTCTCGCTGAAAGGCCGCTCTGCAGTCTGCTCTCTCGCTGAAAGGCCGCTCTGCAGTCTGCTCTCTCGCTGAAAGGCCGCTCTGCAGTCTGCTCTCTCGCTGAAAGGCCGCTCTGCAGTCTGCTCTCTCGCTGAAAGGCCGCTCTGCAGTCTGCTCTCTCGCTGAAAGGCCGCTCTGCAGTCTGCTCTCTCGCTGAAAGGCCGCTCTGCAGTCTGCTCTCTCGCTGAAAGGCCGCTCTGCAGTCTGCTCTCTCGCTGAAAGGCCGCTCTGCAGTCTGCTCTCTCGCTGAAAGGCCGCTCTGCAGTCTGCTCTCTCGCTGAAAGGCCGCTCTGCAGTCTGCTCTCTCGCTGAAAGCTCTCTGCCGCTCTGCAGTCTGCTCTCTCGCTGAAAGGCCGCTCTGCAGTCTGGGCTCTCGCTGAAAGGCCGCTCTGCAGTCTGCTCTCTCGCTGAAAGGCCGCTCTGCAGTCTGGGCTCTCGCTGAAAGGCCGCTCTGCAGTCTGCTCTCTCGCTGAAAGGCCGCTCTGCAGTCTGCTCTCTCGCTGAAAGGCCGCTCTGCAGTCTGCTCTCTCGCTGAAAGGCCGCTCTGCAGTCTGCTCTCTCGCTGAAAGGCCGCTCTGCAGTCTGCTCTCTCGCTGAAAGGCCGCTCTGCAGTCTGCTCTCTCGCTGAAAGGCCGCTCTGCAGTCTGCTCTCTGGCTGAAAGGCCGCTCTGCAGTCTGCTCTCTCGCTGAAAGGCCGCTCTGCAGTCTGCTCTCTGGCTGAAAGGCCGCTCTGCAGTCTGCTCTCTCGCTGAAAGGCCGCTCTGCAGTCTGCTCTCTGGCTGAAAGGCCGCTCTGCAGTCTGCTCTCTCGCTGAAAAGGCCGCTCTGCAGTCTGCTCTCTCGCTGAAAGGCCGCTCTGCAGTCTGCTCTCTCGCTGAAAGGCCGCTCTGCAGTCTGCTCTCTCGCTGAAAGGCCGCTCTGCAGTCTGCTCTCTGGCTGAAAGGCCGCTCTGCAGTCTGCTCTCTCGCTGAAAGGCCGCTCTGCAGTCTGCTCTCTCGCTGAAAGGCCGCTCTGCAGTCTGCTCTCTGGCTGAAAGGCCGCTCTGCAGTCTGCTCTCTCGCTGAAAGGCCGCTCTGCAGTCTGCTCTCTCTCTCGCTGAAAGGCCGCTCTGCAGTCTGCTCTCTCGCTGAAAGGCCGCTCTGCAGTCTGCTCTCTCGCTGAAAGGCCGCTCTGCAGTCTGCTCTCTCCGCTGAAAGGCCGCTCTGCAGTCTGCTCTCTCGCTGAAAGGCCGCTCTGCAGTCTGCTCTCTCGCTGAAAAGGCCGCTCTGCAGTCTGCTCTCTCGCTGAAAGGCCGCTCTGCAGTCTGCTCTCTCGCTGAAAGGCCGCTCTGCAGTCTGCTCTCTCGCTGAAAGGCCGCTCTGCAGTCTGGGCTCTCTCGCTGAAAGGCCGCTCTGCAGTCTGCTCTCTCGCTGAAAGGCCGCTCTGCAGTCTGCTCTCTCGCTGAAAGGCCGCTCTGCAGTCTGGGCTCTCGCTGAAAGGCCGCTCTGCAGTCTGCTCTCTGGCTGAAAGGCCGCTCTGCAGTCTGCTCTCTCGCTGAAAGGCCGCTCTGCAGTCTGCTCTCTCGCTGAAAGGCCGCTCTGCAGTCTGCTCTCTCGCTGAAAGGCCGCTCTGCAGTCTGCTCTCTCGCTGAAAGGCCGCTCTGCAGTCTGCTCTCTCGCTGAAAGGCCGCTCTGCAGTCTGCTCTCTCGCTGAAAGGCCGCTCTGCAGTCTGCTCTCTCGCTGAAAGGCCGCTCTGCAGTCTGCTCTCTCGCTGAAAGGCCGCTCTGCAGTCTGCTCTCTCGCTGAAAGGCCGCTCTGCAGTCTGCTCTCTCGCTGAAAGGCCGCTCTGCAGTCTGCTCTCTCGCTGAAAGGCCGCTCTGCAGTCTGCTCTCTCGCTGCTGAAAGGCCGCTCTGCAGTCTGCTCTCTCGCTGAAAGGCCGCTCTGCAGTCTGCTCTCTCGCTGAAAGGCCGCTCTGCAGTCTGCTCTCTCGCTGAAAGGCCGCTCTGCAGTCTGCTCTCTCGCTGAAAGGCCGCTCTGCAGTCTGCTCTCTCGCTGAAAGGCCGCTCTGCAGTCTGCTCTCTCGCTGCAAAGGCCGCTCTGCAGTCTGCTCTCTCGCTGAAAGGCCGCTCTGCAGTCTGCTCTCTCGCTGAAAGGCCGCTCTGCAGTCTGCTCTCTCTCGCTGAAAGGCCGCTCTGCAGTCTGCTCTCTCGCTGAAAGGCCGCTCTGCAGTCTGCTCTCTCGCTGAAAGGCCGCTCTGCAGTCTGCTCTCTCGCTGAAAGGCCGCTCTGCAGTCTGCTCTCTCGCTGATGAAAGGCCGCTCTGCAGTCTGCTCTCTCGCTGAAAGGCCGCTCTGCAGTCTGCTCTCTCGCTGAAAGGCCGCTCTGCAGTCTGCTCTCTCGCTGAAAGGCCGCTCTGCAGTCTGCTCTCTCGCTGAAAGGCCGCTCTGCAGTCTGCTCTCTCGCTGAAAGGCCGCTCTGCAGTCTGCTCTCTCGCTGAAAGGCCGCTCTGCAGTCTGCTCTCTCGCTGAAAGGCCGCTCTGCAGTCTGCTCTCTCGCTGAAAGGCCGCTCTGCAGTCTGCTCTCTCGCTGAAAGGCCGCTCTGCAGTCTGCTCTCTCGCTGAAAGGCCGCTCTGCAGTCTGCTCTCTCGCTGAAAGGCCGCTCTGCAGTCTGCTCTCTGGCTGAAAGGCCGCTCTGCAGTCTGCTCTCTCGCTGAAAGGCCGCTCTGCAGTCTGCTCTCTCGCTGAAAGGCCGCTCTGCAGTCTGCTCTCTCGCTGAAAGGCTGA
>CM045883.1:57905311-57980311 GCA_025169545.1 Anguilla japonica | reverse complement strand
GACCAGCCGGTCTTCATTCTGAAGTTGTCATCATTGGATCATTGTGCTTGTGCTCTTTGCATATGTCATAATATGTAAATTATAATTCCAGTAAATGGCCTGAAATTCCAACCGTTTTATTTGTGCCGTGTGTCTTTGTGTCTGTTTGATTTACTCTGGGACCAGTGTGGTTAAAGAATTTTTATTGTAATGGGAACCGTGTGTTTCGGGTCCTAGATGAGGCTTTGCTGTCGTACTAATAAAGCTGTCCGTCCCCGTGCATAGAGGCATCTGCCAAGCGAGTGAATGCGAGTGGTAATGCTTTGGGCTGTTCTGACGCTCTCCACAGGATCAGACAGGTGTTAGCAGCACTGAGAATCCAGCGTGAAGCGATGAATCGTTTCTTCCGAAAACGCCGTCTACTCCCCAGTCTGGAGCCTGGTTTTGCGACGCGACAGAACATTTTAGAATGTTGTAGAGAGGAGCTGCAGCAGTGTGAGCGGCCCCGTCTCAGAAGGGCTGGTGCCGGGGCGCTTGCGGTGTGGGCGACTCTGCTGGTCTGATCGCAGGTGGCGAGTGTTAGTTTCAGCAGGGAGTCGCCAGTCGCAGCTCGATGCTCAGAGTTTAAAAAGCCCTGGGTGTTATTATGTGACCTACTGGTGCAGAGCTCTGTGTCAGGAGCAGATGGAAAAAATTGATCTTCCATTTGATCTTTATTGCCATGGTGAGCTGAGGGGCTCTTGCGTTGCATGATGGGAGCAGTGGCGGTGTCTGGCGCTCTGCGGTGGCGCGGGGATGGGGGCTGCGGAGCTGCCGGGGCGGAGCTCACCGCCGCCAGGGCACGCACCCCGGAACAGCGTGTGCTGCCAGAACACGGCGTCGTGAAGCCGGGAGCGTCGTGAAGCCGGGAGCGTACGCGGCGTAGTTACAGGGCCTCGCAGACACAGACAGACCTGCGGCCTGCCTGGAACATCAGCTCCTCTTGCAGCACTGTCTGTTTGCTGAGGCTGTGTTCTTCACTGTTTGCTGTTGGGAGAATGGCTGGGGCTGGTGATTACTTTATCACTTTGCTAGCCTTAGTCTTGTTGCCTTGATGTAAGGACCATAATGTACGTTCAGTAATGTGTGTTCAGACTACGGTGTGTGAGAGCAGTAATGTGTGTTCAGACTGGTGTGTGAGAGCAGTAATGTGAGTGATCAGTGATCAGTGTGAGTGTGTGCATGTAGGTAGACAATTCAGTGGCAGCCGTTTGAAGTGACAGCAGAGGCTGACCAATCAGAACTGTGGGTTAGTGGTGTGGTCTCCAGGGGAGATGCTGCTGGCACATCCTTGAGCAATGTGTTCAGCACGAATAGCTTCAATTTCCAAACATCTCTGAATTTACATTGTGATACCTGCAATGGTATTGGCTAACATAGAATGGAGTAATACTCATCGTCTTCATGAGCAGGAACAAAATGGAAGTGGACGCATCTGCCTTTTTAATAACAGGAAGTGTGCTGAAACCATAACAGTTTCCAGGTTGTCAATCTAATAGAGGAAATGGGGAAGAGTTATTACATCAACATGGAAACTGTGCTCCATGTTAAAAGGTGAAATTACACACATGGATCATGTGTTCAGAGTTTGGCATGAAGGTTGAAGTCTTTCCGCCCGGCAGTGGTGAGGGGTTCTGGGCTCACACTGCCCTAACCTTTCCGCACACATGCGTGGCCAGCATGGGCCATATTTCTGTCCCATGTATTTTTGGAAGAGGGCTATGTGGGACAGTGCGTTGCCAAGCGGTATTTTTAAACCATAGTTTTTAGAGAAGTGAGCTCAGAGAAAAGTCTCAAAAATTGCCCCCTCCCCCCACGTTCTGGTACATGCATCATGGGTGGCTGAACCTGGTGCTAGGTGGGGCAGTGGGAGGAGCCGTAGCAGTCTGAGCCAGTGGGCGAGGCAGTGGGAGGAGCTATAGCAGTCAGAGCCAGTGGGTGGGGCAGTGGGTGGAGCTATAGCAGTCAGAGCCAGTGGGCGGAGCAGTGGGCAGAGCCTTAGCAGTCAGAGCCAGTGGGCGAGGCAGTGGGAGGAGCTGTAGCAGTCAGAGCCACTGGGTGGGGCAGTGGGAGGAGCCGTAGCAGTCTGAGCCACTGGGCGGGGCTGTGGGAGGAGCGGTAGAAGTCACAGCCAGTGGGTGGGGCAGTGGGAGGAGCGATAGAAGTCAGCCAGTGGGTGGGGCAGTGGGAGGAGCAATAGAAGTCACAGCCAGTGGGCAGGGCAGTGGGAGGAGCTGTAGCAGTCAGAGCCAGTGGGTGGGGCAGTGGGAGGAGCCGTAGCAGTCTGAGCCAGTGGGCGAGGCAGTGGGAGGAGCTGTAGCAGTCAGAGCCACTGGGCGGGGCAGTGGGAGGAGCTGTAGCAGTCAGAGCCAGTGGGCGGGACAGTGGGAGGAGCTATAGCAGTCAGAGCCAGTGGGCGGAGCAGTGGGCAGAGCCTTAGCAGTCAGAGCCAGTGGGCGAGGCAGTGGGAGGAGCTGTAGCAGTCAGAGGCAGTGGGCGAGGCAGTGGGAGGAGCTGTAGCAGTCAGAGCCAGTGGGCGGGGCAGTGGGAGGAGCTGTAGCAGTCAGAGCCAGTGGGCGGGGCAGTGGGAGGAGCTATAGCAGTCAGAGCCAGTGGGCGGAGCAGTGGGCAGAGCCTTATCAGTCAGAGCCATTGGGCGGGGCAGTGGGAGGAGCTGTAGCAGTCAGAGCCAGTGGGTGGGGCAGTGGGAGGAGCTGTAGCAGTCAGAGCCACTGGGCGGGGCAGTGGGAGGAGCTGTAGCAGTCAGAGCCAGTGGGCGGGGCAGTGGGAGGAGCTGTAGCAGTCAGAGCCAGTGGGCGGGGCAGTGGGAGGAGCTGTAGCAGTCAGAGCCAGTGGGCGGGGCTTTGGGAGGAGCTGTAGCAGTCAGAGCCAGTGGGCGGGGCAGTGGGAGGAGCTGTAGCAGTCAGAGCCAGAGCCAGTGGGTGGGCGGGGCTTTGGGAGGGGAGGAGCTGTAGCAGTCAGAGCCAGTGGGCGGGGCAGTGGGAGGAGCTGTAGCAGTCAGAGCCAGTGGGCGGGGCAGTGGGAGAAGCTGTAGCCATCAGATCCGCAGCCTAGCTAAGTGTTCTTCCGTAGACGTGGGATTGTGGTCATGCACACTGGGCAGTGTTGAAGGCCCACCCTGCCGTTTACAGGCCTGATAATGCAGCAGCCCTGCACTGCCAGTGGAAAGACTGGCTCACAGCTCTAGCACAGAGTCTGTTGGTTAGCGCAAGGTTTGGCATTTTGTTGCAGTACAAGCACATGTACTGTCTGTGCTGAGGTTGCTGTTTGCATCCATCATGTTTTAGGGCTTTTGTCGTGGGCGTGGTTTGGCACGCACATTTCACACATTTGGCAGTATTTCAGCAGTCTTGGCTAATGGAGTAGTTTAATTAAAATAGGGCCAAGACCGATGTTTTCATAGCGCTCAGCTGTTTTATTTTCCTTAAGGCTTTTTCAATTCTGGATTTGTGCGTTTAAACTAGGGGTTAAACTGAAACTCATGGCATAAAGGCATGTTTGCAGTAGCACTTCTAGCCTGAGGTAAATGCAGTGCATTGAGTGGTAGTGTAGATGACAGAAGCTCCATCAGTCCAGTGGATGTGAGAGCGATGGCCCGGAGCGAAGGCGGTCTTTATCCTGGGCATAATGGGGTGATTGAGTGGCGGCTGTTATAATGTTGATGTGAGCGTGTGTTTTACAGTGCTTGTGTGGTGCTGTGGCCGAGACGGGCTGCTGCTGTATCTGCTGCGTTACTGATGCAGGTCTGCCTGGCCTCACTGGGGAACAGCTCCGCTGTGCTGACGAGGCTTTACAGCCAGCCTGAGATTTCAGTGCGTGCGTGCGTGTGTGTGTGTGTGTGTGCGTGTATATGAATGTATGGTTGTGTGAGAGAGAGAGACATGTACAGTATGTGTGTGTATGCAAGTTTGTGCGCGCATGTGTGTGTTACATTACAGGCATTTAGCAGACACTTTTATCCAGAGCGACTTACATTACATAGCATTTACAGTGCATCTGTTTATACAGCTGTATATATACTGAAGCTTTGCAGGTTAAGTACCTTGCTGAAGGGTACAACGGCAAGGTCCTACCTGGGAGTCGAACCTATGACCTTTAGGTTACAAGATCAGCTCTTTACCCATTATACTACACTGCTGCCCACGGCATCTCTGCTGGTGCCTAGATGGAAAAGTCAGTTAAGTTTGTGCGTGCGTATGTGTGTGTGTAAGTTTGTGTGAGGACAATAAGGTATATTGTATTGTATTGTATTGGACGTAATGTGTGGAGGTATGAGAGGGAGGTGTGCACAGACAGTCAGGCTGTTGGTCTCAGTGCTGAGGGGCCGGTCCTCCGGAGCGCTCTGCTCTGCTCTGGGAGGAGAGTGTGTGGGAGCCCCAGCGCTGCGCCGGGGTCTCGGGGACGCCGCGGTGACCTCAGGGTCAGCCGGCCTGAGCCCCGGGCCTTGGAGTCCAGTCAGACGCTCTTTACTCAGAGTCCCGGGCCTTGGAGTCCAGTCAGACGCTCTTTACTCAGAGTCCCGGGCCTTGGAGTCCAGTCAGACGCTCTTTACTCAGAGCCCCGGGCCTTGGAGTCCAGTCAGACGCTCTTTACTCTGAGTCCCGGGCCTTGGAGTCCAGTCAGACGCTTTTCACTCTGAGTCCCGGGCCTTGGAGTCCAGTCAGACGCTCTTTACTCAGAGTCACGGGCCTTGGAGTCCAGTCAGACGCTCTTTACTCAGAGTCCCGGGCCTTGGAGTCCAGTCAGACGCTCTTTACTCAGAGCCCCGGGCCTTGGAGTCCAGTCAGACGCTCTTTACTCAGAGTCACGGGCCTTGGAGTCCAGTCAGACGCTCTTTACTCAGAGTCCCGGGCCTTGGAGTCCAGTCAGACGCTTTTCACTCTGAGTCCCGGGCCTTGGAGTCCAGTCAGACGCTCTTTACTCAGAGTCCCGGGCCTTGGAGTCCAGTCAGACGCTCTTTACTCAGAGTCCCGGGCCTTGGAGTCCAGTCAGACGCTCTTTACTCAGAGTCCCGGGCCTTGGAGTCCAGTCAGACGCTTTTCACTCTGAGTCCCGGGCCTTGGAGTCCAGTCAGACGCTCTTTACTCAGAGTCCCCGGGCCTTGGAGTCCAGTCAGACGCTTTTCACTCTGAGTCCCGGGCCTTGGAGTCCAGTCAGACGCTCTTTACTCAGAGTCCCGGGCCTTGGAGTCCAGTCAGACGCTCTTTACTCTGAGCCCCGGGCCTTGGAGTCCAGTCAGACGCTCTTTACTCTGAGTCCCGGGCCTTGGAGTCCAGTCAGACACTTTTCACTCTGAGTCCCGGGCCTTGGAGTCCAGTCGCACGCTATTTACTCAGAGTCCCGGGCCTTGGAGTCCAGTCAGACGCTCTTTACTCAGAGTCCCGGGCCTTGGAGTCCAGTCAGACGCTTTTCACTCTGAGTCCCGGGCCTTGGAGTCCAGTCAGACGCTCTTTACTCTGAGTCCCGGGCCTTGGAGTCCAGTTGCACGCTATTTACTCAGAGTCCCGGGCCTTGGAGTCCAGTCAGACGCTCTTTACTCTGAGTCCCGGGCCTTGGAGTCCAGTCACACGCTCTTTACTCTGAGTCCCGGGCCTTGGAGTCCAGTCAGACGCTCTTTACTCAGAGCCCCGGGCCTTGGAGTCCAGTCAGACGCTCTTTACTCAGAGTCACGGGCCTTGGAGTCCAGTCAGACGCTCTTTACTCAGAGCCCCGGGCCTTGGAGTCCAGTCAGACGCTCTTTACTCAGAGCCCCGGGCCTTGGAGTCCAGTCAGACGCTCTTTACTCAGAGCCCCGGGCCTTGGAGTCCAGTCAGACGCTCTTTACTCAGAGTCACGGGCCTTGGAGTCCAGTCAGACGCTCTTTACTCAGAGCCCCGGGCCTTGGAGTCCAGTCAGACGCTCTTTACTCAGAGCCCCGGGCCTTGGAGTCCAGTCAGACGCTCTTTACTCAGAGTCACGGGCCTTGGAGTCCAGTCAGACGCTCTTTACTCAGAGCCCCGGGCCTTGGAGTCCAGTCAGACGCTCTTTACTCAGAGTCACGGGCCTTGGAGTCCAGTCGCACGCTATTTACTCAGAGTCACGGGCCTTGGAGTCCGGTCGCACGCTATTTACTCAGAGTTGTGTAAAATGATCTCACTGGGAGCGTCTCCCAGAGCTCATCTCCGCTGGTGCCTGTCCAGACAGCCACACGCAGGCCCTCACGTACCCCGCCTCTGGGGACGCTGGGAGAGCGCGCGAAGCAGGGTTCAGATCTCAGCTTTAACCTACCAGAAATGTGAGGAGCAAACCCCCCCGAAGAGAGTTTTACTGGGTATTTTTAATATACATGTAGTATAATTATACATACTGTACTCTGTGCCTGTCCAGGATTGGGCTCATGGACTGTTGTGCGTGGGCCCTAGCTGGTGAGATACGGAGGCTCAAACGTGTGGCTGTTTCACTTGACTTGGAAAAGGGCGCCATCCATGTGAATGATTTTCTGCAATCACAGCGCATTGTTCTCTGATCTTAATGTGTGGAAGTCAATAAAGGTCACTGCCCACTTCCCAATATTGTCATTTATACCTTGGAAATCACAAGTTTGATTGTTTGATGTTTTTGGGGTTTTTTATGGGTCAGGGTAATGGCTGGTCACAAACAGTTCAATGGAAAAAAAGTTTCTGACTTCACTAGATGCATACAGTAGATATGTTTGTTAAATGGAAAAGTCGGTTAAGTTTCGGAGTCTGAAGTTTTTCCAAGGTTTTGTGTAGACCACATTGCCCCAACTGAACTTGTGCAATTCAAGATTTTAACTTTGCTTGTAATTGTCGGGATAATAAATGGTCATCAAGGACCTCATTAAAGTTACTTAACTCATTCACGACTGCAGCTGGACATCAATATCTAAGCTGTTGAACAAATGCCATGATCATTTGAAAAGGTCTGTTTGAAGTGTATAAGGGTCGTCTGTAGCTCTCACTTGGGCTAATCTTCCAGGAGTTCAGAAACAGCGGGCAGACGGACTCCGCCAGGGTGCCTGATCCTACTTGGGAAGTTGCAACCAAACAGTTTGGCCGGGATTAGGCTCTTCAGACAGCCCTTCTGCTTGTCCTTTCAGAGTTTCCACCCTGCACCTCTCTCGGAGATTAGAGTTAATCAGCTCCCAGCTGTGTGTGTGTGTGCGCGTATGTGTGTGCAGGTGTGTGTGTGTGTGTCTGTGTGCGTGTGTGCGTATGTGTGTGCAGGTGTGCATGCGTTTGTGTGTCTGTATGTGTGTGTGTGTGTGTGTGTGTGTGTGTGTGTGTGTGTGTGCAGGCAGTAAGTTTTTCATTATAACACCTTACAGGCCACGCAGTACTACTTGTGAGTGGTCTATCTCACTGAGAACTGAGTGGTAGCCTGTCAGCACCTGGTGTTGTGTCACTGGTAGGAGCTGATGAAGTGATACCAGGGACAAGCAAAACCTGGAAAATTGCCAAACGTTTTGAGTGCAAAAAATGTGTTCACACGTTTAAATGGTTTGGGGTTTCTGAATTTGCCTCATTTCAGTTTTAACACTTGGACTGTAGCCAAGATGTGCCTTCCACTGCAAAGTTGCAAAAGCAACCACAGAGCAGATTTCAAAAGCAAGTACTGTGGCGTATATAAGAGTGCTAATCAGGGTGCTTGGTTTAGTGAATCTTTAAAAATTTAATTCAACAAAATAAGAAACAGGCAAAACATTAAATTAATATGTTTTATATAACAAAGAAAAAGTCAAGGAAACTTTCCTTTAATAAGAAGAGGAACAGCGCTGGTCTCCTGCTTCTTCCTGGTTTTGTCGTGGCTTTTCACAGTTAAAGCTCTCATAGACGTTTGTTAGAATGAGTTGCGGTCAGGCTCCAGCTGATAGCGCAGCCGCTACACGGCTCCTTACTCAGTCACTGTCATATGTTTACGTCTAACATGATTTTGCAGTGTGCCGGTGCTTTTCAAGTATGTTACATTTGACTTTATTTTCTGAAATCTCCTCAAAGTTTATCTTCCGTTCTTTGCAAAGCATTTAGAGGAATGTCAGTTTCATTTTCGGCACACACACAAGTGTGCCTGCGTTATCACTTTAGAGCTGATCAAGGAACAGATCAGCGCCAATACATTAGAAACACAAGTTTACGATAATCACAGTGAAAATTGGGCAGGTCTTCCTAAACATTTAGGGTTTTTAAAAAATATTTAATGACTAAAGGCATACTGTGCAGGTTTTTTTTGTTTGTGTTTGCAGTCACAGAAGTATTCTCCTCCGTCTCCAACCTTGAGTACTGGACCAAGTCACTGACACACAAAGTCATTAGAGACTATCTGTAAATTTCTCCCATTAATTCAGTTACCTGGCCTGGACATTAGGCTACATTATCCGGTCGGGACCACGAACAGGACATAAAAAATAATTTGAAATCTGGACATTCCGGTCAAACACTTGACCTCTGGCGAGCCTAGCTGCATAGCTAGAGGTGAAGTTACTTACAGGTCCAACAGGAACAAAGCCAGCTCCGTGTCGCAGTTCATGCCCTTGGCAAACTTCAGCTGTGGCCACAGAGGAAAAGCAATTCCAAGGTGACAGTAACTTGAGTTCTTGAACGAGTCCTGTTGGCTTGTCTTTTTGCTTGGCTGTATCTGGGCCATTACAGCAGCTGGCTAGTTAGTAACAAACACCGCGCTGAGATCTGATCCCAAACCACACTGCCTCTCTGTAGCCACACCCACCCCGGCCCCACACAGAAAAGAGTACCACACCCAGACACATCCTGAACACATTTTAGAATAACAAATACAGGTAAAGGTGCATGAATTCCGCAAAAGTGCGTAAAGTCAAGATTATGCCTTACCATGGTTATTTTATAATATTTTCAAGTTACAAATTCTGCATCGTATGCCTTTAAACGTTGAGAACTCGCACACCTAAACTGAAATAACCCAGTGTAGGCCTGTTGGGATGTGGGCTGTGTCCTGCTGCTGCGGACTCCTAGCCACACTCAGCTGATGATCTAAGTGTGGCCCCGGCGCCAGCCTGCAGTGGTCTGTGTGCCTGTGAAAGAGGAGTGCACTGTGATGTACAGTGCGCTCAGTCTCAGTGCTGTTGGGTCCCATGTGCAGTGCGCTCAGTCTCAGTGCTGTTGGGTCCCATGTACAGTACGCTCAGTCTCAGTGCTGTTGTGTCCCATGTACAGTGCGCTCAGTCTCCAGTGCTGTTGGGTGCATGTACAGTGCGCTCAGTCTCAGTGCTGTTGGGTCCCATGTGCAGTGCGCTCAGTCTCAGTGCTGTTGGGTCCCATGTACAGTGCGCTCAGTCTCAGTGCTGTTGGGTCCCATGTACAGTGCGCTCAGTCTCAGTGCTGTTGGGTCCCATGTGCAGTGCGCTCAGTCTCAGTGCTGTTGGGTCCCATGTGCAGTGCGCTCAGTCTCAGTGCTGTTGGGTCCCATGTGCAGTGCGCTCAGTCTCAGTGCTGTTGGGTCCCATGTGCAGTGCGCTCAGTTCTCAGTGCTGTTGGGTCCGTGTGCAGTGACGTGCTCAGTCTCAGTGCTGTTGGGTCCCATGTACAGTGTGCTCAGTCTCAGTGCTGTTGGGTCCCATGTGCAGTGCGCTCAGTCTCAGTGCTGTGCTGGGTCCCATGTACAGTGCGCTCAGTCTCAGTGCTGTTGGGTCCCATGTACAGTGCGCACAGTCTCAGTGCTGTTGGGTCCCATGTGCAGTGCGCTCAGTCTCAGTGCTGTTGGGTCCCATGTACAGTGCGCTCAGTCTCAGTTCTGTTGGGTCCCATGTACAGTGCGCTCAGTCTCAGTGCTGTTGGGTCCCATGTACAGTGCGCTCAGTCTCAGTCCTGTTGGGTCCCATGTCCAGTGCGCTCAGTCTCAGTCCTGTTGGGTCCCATGTGCAGTGCGCTCAGTCTCAGTGCTGTTGGGTCCCATGTGCAGTGCGCTCAGTCTCAGTGCTGTTGGGTCCCATGTACAGTGCGCTGAGTCTCAGTGCTGTTGCGTCCCATGTGCAGTGCGCTCAGTCTCAGTGCTGTTGGGTCCCGTGTGCAGTGCTCAGTCTCAGTGCTGTTGGGTCCCGTGTGCAGTGCTCAGTCTCAGTGCTGTTGGGTCCCATGTACAGTGCGCTCAGTCTCAGTGCTGTTGGGTCCCATGTGCAGTGCGCTCAGTCTCAGTGCTGTTGGGTCCCATGTACAGTGCGCTCAGTCTCAGTGCTGTTGGGTCCCATGTGCAGTGCGCTCAGTCTCAGTGCTGTGTTGGGTCCCATGTGCAGTGCGCTCAGTCTCAGTGCTGTTGGGTCCCATGTACAGTGCGCTCAGTCTCAGTGCTGTTGGGTCCCATGTACAGTGCGCTCAGTCTCAGTGCTGTTGGGTCCCATGTACAGTGCGCTCAGTCTCAGTGCTGTTGGGTCCCATGTACAGTGCGCTCAGTCTCAGTGCTGTTGGGTCCCGTGTACAGTGCGCTCAGTCTCAGTGCTGAGGTGCTGTCTGGCCTGGCTGGCGGTTGCACTGAAGCGGTGGTGTTTTAGCGGTTTTTTCACGGTGATGTTTGAGTAGTTGTTTTGTGTAGAGGTCTGTGGGTCTGAAACCTCCGAATGTCATATGCAAAAGTCTCAACTGTGGAGGGACTGGGAGGGAATAGTTTTACAGGAATGTGTGCTGAGGACGTTGTCCTGCCATAAACATTAGCATAATGTAAAACAAAGACAAAGCCACCCCACAGACATGCCGTCAGTCTTCAACTATACACAGAGTACGGGAGAAAAATAACCAGCTGTGTCTACTCTCTGTGTCTGAACGGTTATAAAAACCCAGCACCATTACAGTCAGTGAAACGGCTACTGAACACAGTTATAAAAAAACTGCACCATTACAGTTAGTGAAGCATTACTGAACACAGTTATAAAAGCACTGAACCATTACAGTCAGTGAAACGGCTACTGAGCATGGTTATAAAAACACTGCACCATTACAGTTAGTGAAGCATTACTGAACATGGTTATAAAAACACTGCACCATTACAGTTAGTGAAGCATTACTGAACACGGTTATAAAAACACGGCACCATTACAGTTAGTGAAGCATTACTGAACACGGTTATAAAAACACTGCACCATTACAGTTAGTGAAACATTACTGAACACAGTTTCAAAAACAGAACACCACTGCAGCTATAGAAACATAACTGTAACACGTGTTAGTTTGTTTCTGGAAGATTCTGTTGCCTGGACTGGCCGTATGAGTTTCTGGTTTGGTGACGTAATGTGACAGAAGTCGCACTACAGCTGGTTGTTTGCCATGAGGGTATGAGCTGTGCCTCCTGCCCCAGGGCAGTGCTGGTCTCAGAGGGCACTTTGCTTTATTTATTCATCACAGACTCCTCCCTTTCTCACAGACGCTTTCAGATACATTTGCATCTTATTTGCATAAAATATGGACATTTGAAAGGAGGGTTGGTGCCCACTGTTCTAGAGTCACAGCATCTTTATTCTGTGGATGCAGAGTTTAGCACGGTTTGGAGGGAAGGCTCAGTCTCCGTGTTGGCCAGCCAACATGGCCAGCCATGCTCCCTACATACAGAGAGGAGATGGAACACATTCATCACTGGGATCAGTATTGGAAGGTTTGTTTTCCGAAAAGGAAGAAAAATTGTTCTTTTCTCTCATCAATATTCATGAGAGATGGCCTTAGAGAAAGTAACTGAATTGGTAGATAAATGTCTTTTCCTGTCTGAGCGTGTGAGTACATCTAGATCTCTGCAATGAGTCATTGTTTATGTAGAGATAGGAGATTCCCACAGCACTTAGGGGGGAAAAATAACTTGATTTTTCAGTCACATTTTTGATTTTGGAAGCCATCTGAATGGGAAATGATAAAGACAGGCTTTCATTCAGCCACACATTCTCTGAAGTTCATGAGATATTAGGTAGCACGTTGAAATTCTTCCTGTTGTTGTGAAAGTGAAAGTACAGAGCATGATGTTTCCTTAGTGTAACTTCGCAAGACCACCTCAGTCAGACCATAAAGGGAGATGCCAGTCTCCCAGCACTAAGCTTTGCCCTCTTGCTGTTGCTTTGATGAAAGTCATTGTAGCCACTGTACTTGAGTGTATAGTCTAATCTTTTTTCTTTCCCTCTGTGTGTCCTTGTTTGTGGGAGCTAGTGAGGAGGAGAATGGTCAAAGGCTTTAACGTAAGGGCCTAATGTAATAATCACCAGCAAGGTTAGCCCAGTCCCCTCCAGCCTCACCCAGTGGACCCTTATGGCAGGATTTTGCACCTAAAAGTGACTGATGTGTGTTGGTGAGAAATTGTTCTAGGCTGACAGTGACAAGTGGTATGAGGGCAGTAACAGTCCCACACACGCTGTGGACTGACCTGGGATTTAGAGGGGCGGCTGGGGTCAGGAGGGCATTTGGGGGCGTCAGCTCGAGTGAAGACAGGCTGGGCAGACAGTTGGCTTGCGTTGTGTGAACTGTGGTATAGTTCCTCCTCCTCTGCCTGCTTTTTACAAACTCCTGAGCTTTAATGAGATTCATGAAATGCCACCACTGAAATACAGCGAGTGAGAGAGAGACGGAGAGAGAGACAGACACCGACAGGGAGGGAAGAAGGAGTGAAGCGTGCCAAACCAAGAATAGCTGAATCCCCTTCCGTCACGTTGTGGGGTCCGTGCCTGTTTGTCTGAGAGCTGAGCCGTGTCCAACCCAAATATTTACTTCCACCCTCGCAGGTGCCTTCCAGCTGATTATTTTTTCGAAACCAGAACGATTTTAGTACTTTGGGCCGTGACCGAGTGCCCGCTTTACTCTGGGGATTTACCGTTTGATTTTGTCTTTCAGGGAAACGATGACGAGGCAGTTGTGGACCTGGGAAAGACCAGCTCCACCATCCACACAAACTTTGAGAAAGAAGAGCTTGAAAGTAAGTCAGCCTCTCGGTGCCCTCTTATCCTTCTTGCTCTCTGTCTCTCTGGCTTTCTCTCCTCTGTCTTGTGCTGACTTTTCATCTTTTTATATCTCGCTGTCTCCTTCACTCTGTGTCCTCAGAGTCAGAAAGATATCATTATGGTACCTTCGGAACGGGGGACAGGAAGCGATGTTCTGGGCACAGGTGGTGTGGGCAGCGGGACTGTTGAGGTTCTTGCAGGCCCAGTGGTTGTGATACGGACACATGAGGTGCCTGGAACTTGGACCTGGGCTTAGAGACTGTGGTGATGCCTCCAGGGCTCCTTGAAGGACAGGACCAGGGTCCTCACAACAATGAAAAACAAAGTAGTGGTTGGAAATGTTTGATAGTGCCACATCAGCGGTAGTGGCAAGTCCAGTGGTGTCATTGAGCTACAGTTTGCTGTGTCCATGAGTCCCTAACACTACACTGTGTTAGGAGCTTATTCTCTGTTCCTGCCCTGTGGCTGCAAACCTGTGAAAGCTTTGACATTTGCAGCAGAGCCTGTTTATTTAACCTTAGTTTGTTTGGTTTGTCTGAAGTGTTTTCTGGTTCCTAAAATGAGAAATTTGAATAGTCACACATGACTTGTGAAAGCCCTGGCGCGGTCTGGCTGTGCTCCGCGGTGGCGTTTGTGTTTGTACATCTGCCACCTGCTCCTGAGCGCGGCTCTCCGGGGGCTGACCCCCTCTCTGTGTGTTTGTGTGTCAGGAGCGCTGTGACGCACTGCTCCTCCCTGACAATGCCCCATTATGGGGCTGATTAGAGACCTTCACTGGAGTCACAGTGTATGATGCTGCACCCCCCTTTCTGTCCCAGTGTCGTCCTTCAACGCACACACACAAGCACGCATACACATATGCACGCACGCACACACACGCATGCACACACGCATACGCACAACGCACGCATACACATACACACACACGCACGCACACGCACGCTCACATGCACACACATACACACATACACACACGCACACACACGCACGCATACACATGCACACACACACACACGTCTGCTGCACCATGTGTGTGTTTCTCATACTGTGGTGTATACACATGTTGGTGATGTTATAAGGTGTGTCAGTGAGAGTGAGCAGCCCTGCTTCTCCCTGATATGGCCGCTCTGGCTGGGCTCTTTCACACACTCTGTCCCTGTATCAAAGCCATGCACACAAGGCTCACCTGAACACATCCTGTCCCACATTCCCCAGCCTCTGGCCCAGCTGTGCTTATGGGGACCGTGTCTCTGTTTCTCATAATCACTAGCTGCACCCGGTCACTAGAGAACTGTGTCCCACTCTGACTGTGCTGCTGGACTGGGGATGCTGCAGAATCCCTCTCCTTCGACACAGAGCTCAACCAGCAGCAGCTCTGAACCAAACTCCACTAAACACAAAGACTCATGCAGACACACGTGCATGCGCCCACACACACACACACACACACACACACACAGGCAAAGATATGCACATGCACACTCACACTCTTTTATCTTGGAAATGTATGCGCAGGGGGACCCAGGCCTCATTGTCCGGCCCCTCTTTAGTTTCCTGGTTCACCTTTGACCTGAGCCCCCCCCGTCCCCCGAAGGCACAGAGAGTCCTCCTCATGTGTAATGCCCTGGGGATGACCCTAACTCCTGCCAAGCAGCTCCACCAACGCAGCAATGAATAATGTAATGTACACGGGGAACTGAATACAGAATGTTCAATTAACATACGGAGAGCACTGCCAGTGTAGCGGTGCAGGCTTCTCCTGGCGGAGTAAAGCTCCTTACCCAGGCGCTCTCAGGGGGACTGGCTCAAAATGAGGAACACTGGAGCACGCTGAGCTCAGCGCAAAAAACACCCTTCATGACTCAGCTGGCTGAACTTTAGCAGCCTTGGAGCGCGTTGGGCATCTTCCCTTCACGCAGGCCTGTGCTGGTGTCAGTGTCGCTCCCCTGCGCCCGGCTCCGCCCCCTCCTCCTTCGCTAATAGCATTAGCGCCGATTAATTAACTGGAGCCGGGGCTCCTTCCGACCGCGGCCGCCCACTCATCCGTGAACGTGCACCGCGGCGCCTCCTTTCAAAGGAGCACCCTTCCTCATCTGCCTCCGCTCCTGTCCCCTTCCCCCTCCCTCCATCCCGTAACGTCCCTCTGTCCTGGAACATCCCTCTCTTCCTTCTGTCGTGGGTTCCTATTGGTCCGTGGCCGTGGGCCTTGTTTTCTGATCTGTGATGACTTGTACTGACAGATAAATTGGGAGTTGTTGCTTTGTTCACAGATGCTGAATTCAGTGCTGAAATGAAGGGAGAGCTCATTAAAAGCACCGGCATGTTCTTCAGTGTGTGTGGCTGCTTTCAAAAGCCCAGTGTTTGTGTAGCCTGACCCTCAGACACAGGTGACTGGAGGCTAGGAGGCAGTGGGCGGGGATTGGCTGCTGTGGTGCTCATCCTGTGCTTATTTAGACCAGCCATGCTCAGCAGGGCTTGGATTTGGGTTGGTGACACATAGTAGCAGCCTCTGTGGGACAGTCATGTAGGTCACCCACCTGTATGGCGTTTATTATAGGGGCTGATGTAGATGTGCAGAAGTAATGGGCCAGCGGGGATTTGGTAGGCCTTACACTGTGCTTTCCTTTAGATAGAGTTCAGCTGTGGGAAGTGGGGCTTCAGTTTTAGAGTGCACGTAAGCCAGTTAATGAAAGGGTTGAGCCCTTCACAGGAGGGACCGAGACGAACAGGATTTCCAGGTTTGATGTGTAGCCTAAGCTTGGCATAAAGGAATAGGTGTCAAAAGCATGTCTTAAATGCCAAAGCTGTGAATCATGCGGTGTGCTTTGTCATGTTGCCTACGGCGATGTGAGGAAATGGGTTCACGGAATAGGTTGCAGGTTTGAATTCCTGGCATGCGCTGATTGGTGCAGGTAATAGGTTATGGTATTAGAGGGAATTAAGTATTTACATCCCATAGTGTGCTGTTGGCAGAGACTGTGTGAAACTGGGGATTTAGAGTGTTGTACGTAAGAGGAGCTAGATATTGTGTGTGTATGTGTGTGTCTGTCTGTGCGTGCATGTGTGTGTGTGCAAGAAGACATGAAGCTCTCCTATGTGTAGCAGGATGTATCCAAGAATACGCTGATCCTGAGCTGTATGGGAAATCCCTTTCTGTGTTTAACACTTTTATTTATCTATCTGGCCCGATGTCGTACAGAGCATATTTGTTTTATCTGATAAAGTCTGTTTGAGGTTTGGGAACGCTTTGCTGAGCAGTCATTTTTCACGCTTGCTTATTTTAAGGAAAAGGCCACGCTCTTCCTCATACAGGAAGTACATACAGTAAGAGGGAGGAGCTCTGAGGGGTCAGCCATGCTGAAGCTGCATGTCCCCGCTGCTGATCGGTATTTTAGCAACTCCCAGTAGAAATGAGTGGTGATGTTTGCCCATGCCAGATAGTTTGTCGAGGTGGGAGTTTGCCTCTGTCTGTTCAGTCTGTTGCTATTGTTTACCCGTGGTGTCATATTTAGATTTTTTTATGCTTTGGTCCATGCCGGTGGCAAGCTCTGTCCTGGGTGTTGTAGACACACCCAGTTTTTGTTTTGTACACCCAAATATTGGAGGTTTCACCCTGGTCCTTGATCGTAGTCTCTCATCCCGGTCCGCCTGTGTTTCTCTGGTAGACCCATAATTGGACTTGTGGTGCTACTACTGGGTGGCACTAACTTTTGAAAGGAGGCTCAGCAGCCTCTGCATCCCTCAGTGATTGCATTAAGTGTTGGGCGTGTCCAATGCAGCTAGGCCCCCGGACTGACCTTTCTTTGCGAGGGCAGGGTGAGAGATGCTCACGGGACCATCCGTGTGGGCATGCCAGAGCTTCCAGGGACCAGTGCGCACGCCAGAGCTTCAGCAGTTCAGCATGCCCCCCGGCTAGAGAGGACTGCGTCAGGCCCCGCCCACCTGCGGAGCCATGAGCACTCCACCGTGACCTCTGACCTCTCCGCCCTGTGTCACGTGCTGCCAGGGGGCCAGGGGTGGGATGTATTGGACCCCCGCCCCCCCCAGTGTGTGTAACTGCTCTCCTGTGACTCTCTCCCTGGGGAAGTGGAGCTCCAGGCTTTCCCTCAATGAAACCACAGCATGCACTGGACCACAAAGCGCACCTCTCGCTGTGACTTCAGCTCTAAGTGTTATAGACTGCATCTCACCAAAAGTGCGTTTATATACGACAGCGTTGTGTGCCAAATTGTGAGATACATTAGACTTCATGGGCATGGGTGATTGTTAAATTGTCTGAAGTGTCAGTATTGCATTCAAGAGGCCTGTTTCACTTTTCGGGCTTGAATGGCAGCTAAATGGTTTCATTCTGCAGTGTACTGAAAGACCGGCCTGCTCTCTCTCACCCGAGTCCTTTGCAGCCCACTTTAACCTGTATCAACAAGCTTCCTTTCTCCCGCTTAAATGAAGCAGACACCTCTTCTGCTCCTCCCTGCCCAAATAAAAACAGCAGCAATATAATTCTGTAACTGGCCAAAATCATTTCTCGTCTTGTCCTGGTGAGCCTGAAAGCCAGGCGCTTGTGGGAACTCTGCTTGCCTTTGTGGAGGGGAGATGTTTTTGGCGAGAGGGAGAGGACACGGTCACTTTCTTTGACGGTGTGCACATTCCAGGCCGTTGTGTTCAGGAGAGAGAGGGAGTCTTTTCTCATTGGTGGCTCGGCCACCAGAGGTGCCCTGCGCAGACGTACTGAAGCTCATATCCTCCCGTTGGCCTGCTTCTGGGCTCTGCTCACTCCATGCGTTTAATTGCAGGGTACTGTGATTAGCGGGTCTGCGCAGCACCTGCTCCAGACCGTGCTCTTGAACAAGTGCTCGATCTACACAGCAGCACGGAAACCAATATCCCATCAGCCTTTGCACAGAGCGCATTAAATAATGGACTGGGGTGGCACTTAGTGGAGCACTCTGAACCGTTGCTGTGGCAACCACAGTTTCATTCAGATCTCTTTGGAATCTTTCTCTTATGATTTTGCTGTTCATTAAAGACAAGCGACCACCCTGCAAGGGGCAATCACATGACTTCTGCTTCACCTATCACAGATGCAGGTGGCGATGTTGCCGATGCCTACAGTGCAGAGGCTTGTCTGTCTGTGGCAGAGTGGTGTGTGCCTTTTTGAAAGAGTGTCTTAGTGCGTGTGTGTGTGTGTGTGTGTGTGTGTGTGTGTGTGTGCGTGTGTGTGCTCAGTCTGGTGTCAGCCCCCGGCCGTATGACCCGGCCTGCTTCCAGTCTCGGTGAAGGAGCACATCCGCCGTGGCTGCGCTGTGACAGGCAGACGGAAGCCCTTTTACAGGAAGTCAGACCAGAAGCTGACGCAGTGTCTGTTTCCTGACACCGTGTGAAAGAGAGAACAGAGAGAGGAGCAGAAGCAGCGCTGCGCCCCTGAGGCTGCCGTTCATTAACGTCACGCCACTCAATCTGATGTCTAATCAAATATGCTCTCGCTCCCCCTCTCATCTTCTTCCCTCTGTCGTTCTCCCTCCTCTCCATATCTCTGTCTCTCTGTCTGCCTCTCCCTCCTTCCCTCTGTCATTCTGTTTTTCCCTTGGTCTCCCCAGTTTGAAGTGCCCACTCACTGCAGCTGCACTCACTGCTGAAACTTCTGCTGTTGTTATGGGAGAGCGCACGCTCTTCTGAGGCTCGCGATGCTGATCGCTGCTTTCACCCCAGTGGGCTTCTCACACACATCAGTCACTGGTTCAGTGAAACCCTCCCATCTCTGACTGAACCCCTCCCATCTCTGACTGAGCCCCTCCCATCTCTGACTGAGCCCCTCCCATCTCTGACTGAGCCCCTCCCATCTCTGACTGAGCCCCTCCCATCTCTGACTGAGCCCCTCCCATCACAGTCAGCACTGGCACAGTATGCTTTTGTTATGGGACTGTGGGGCTGTCTATGCACTGGAACAGTCTTAAGAGCCTTAACAGGATGAGCCACCCAGTAGCCCCCTATACCGCTGTCTTTCAGCTGAGCATGCTTTACTGGCATGAAATACATTGTGTTAATAGCACAAGTAGCTTTGTAGAAAACCTAGTGTACTGAGGAACACACTGATAATTCTGTTATGTTAATGTTGATAAGTGATTTTGTCCCTCTCTCTGCTCTAGGTCACAGGGCAGTGTATGTTGGGGTTCATGTCCCTCTGGGGAAGCAGAGCAGGCGCCGACATCGTCACCGTGGACACAAGCATCACCGCAAGAGAAAAGAGCGAGGCTCTGACCGTGAGGATGGGAGAGAGTCGCCCACATACGGTAACGCCATAAGCACACACTTACACATGCACATATAAGCTTACACACACACGCTTACCCACATACACACACACACACACGTACAGGCATACACAAACATACATGCATAAGCACACACACACGCACCCACATACACACACACAGACTCTCAGACACCCACACACACACACACACACACACACACACACACACGCGCGCATGCAAACACAAGTGCGCGCACACACACACACACACACAGTGCCTGAGCTCATTGTCAGTGTTTTAATGTGATGTAATCCCCTTTTAATTAGAGTCTGTCATTACTGTTTAATCAAGCTGCGATGTCTCATGACCTTTCCAGGCTGCTTTTCCCTCTGAGGCTCAGATCAGTTGCAGTTTGTTCCTGGATTTAGGCACTAATGAAAGCAAGGCTATCAGTGTTGCCCCACTGCCTGTCACTCTTTCCCAGCTTGCATACAGTAACTGCGCTGAACACACAGCTGAACTGCACTGAACACACAGAGCTGAACTGCCCTGAACACACAGCTGAACTGCCCTGAACACACAGAGCTGAACTGCGCTGAACACACAGAGCTGAACTGCGCTGAACACACAGAGCTGAACTGCGCTGAACACACAGAGCTGAACTGCGCTGAACACACTGAGCTGAACTGAGCTGAACACACAGAGCTGAACTGCGCTGAACACACTGAGCTGAACTGAGCTGAACACACAGAGCTGAACTGCGCTGAACACACAGAGCTGAACTGAGCTGAACACACAGAGCTGAACTGCGCTGAACACACAGAGCTGAACTGCGCTGAACACACAGAGCTGAACTGAGCTGAACACACAGAGCTGAACTGCGCTGAACACACACACTGAGCTGAACTGAGCTGAACACACAGAGCTGAACTGAGCTGAACTGCCCTGAACGCACAGAGCTGAACTGCGCTGAACACACAGAGCTGAACTGCACTGAACACACAGAGCTGAACTGAGCTGAACACACAGAGCTGAACTGCGCTGAACACACAGAGCTGAACTGAGCTGAACACACTGAGCTGAACTGAGCTGAACACACAGAGCTGAACTGCGCTGAACACACAGAGCTGAACTGCGCTGAACACACAGAGCTGAACTGAGCTGAACACACAGAGCTGAACTGCGCTGAACACACTGAGCTGAACTGCGCTGAACACACTGAGCTGAACTGAGCTGAACACACAGAGCTGAACTGCGCTGAACACACTGAGCTGAACTGAGCTGAACACACAGAGCTGAACTGCGCTGAACACACAGAGCTGAACTGAGCTGAACACACAGAGCTGAACTGCGCTGAACACACTGAGCTGAACTGAGCTGAACGCACAGAGCTGAACTGCGCTGAACGCACAGAGCTGAACTGAGCTGAACACACAGAGCTGAACTGCGCTGAACACACTGAGCTGAACTGAGCTGAACACACAGAGCTGAACTGAGCTGAACTGCCCTGAACGCACAGAGCTGAACTGCACTGAACACACAGAGCTGAACTGCACTGAACACACAGAGCTGAACTGCGCTGAACACACAGAGCTGAACTGAGCTGAATACACAGAGCTGAACTGCACTTAACACACAGAGCTGAACTGAGCTGAACACACAAAGCTGATTGTAGACCCGACAGCCAGCTAAAGAGGCATTTCAGCAGCCGTGTCTCAAAGCAGTTCTCCTGCTTTTCCTTCTGTTTTCCCCTCCCCATCAGAGATTTAATGTGAGCAGTCGGTCCTGCTGTGTGTGGAGAGCAGGGCGGAGGGGTAGGGGGTGAGGGAGCTCTGCAGCAGGGACGCCCTCAGGCTTTTGGGGCCTCTCCCTCCTACGCGTGCGCCCCTGTCTTTGGGCTTGGCCGTCAGCGGGAAGACGGATGGTGCGGGAGAGGGGTCCGCGGTGCGGGAGAGGGGTCTGTGGTGCGGGAGAGGGGTCTGTGGTGCGGGAGAGGGGTCTGTGGTGCGGGAGAGGGGTCTGTGGTGCGGGAGAGGGGTCCGCGGTGCGGGAGAGGGGTCCGCGGTGCGGGAGAGGGGTCCGCGGTGCGGGAGAGGGGTCCGCGGTGCGGGAGAGGGGTCTGTGGTGCGGGGGAGGGGTCTGCGGTGCGGGGGAGGGGTCTGTGGTGTGGGGGAGGGGTCTGCGGTGCGGGGGAGGGGTCTGCGGTGCGGGGGAGGGGTCTGCGGTGCGGGAGAGGGGTCCGCGGTGCGGGAGAGAGGTGTGGGGAGGGATCCGCGGTGCGGGGGGAGGGGTCTGCGGTGCGGGAGAGAGGTGTGGGGGAGGGATCCGCGGTGCGGGGGAGGGGTCCGGGGTGCGGGGGAGGGGTCCGGGGTGCGGGGGAGGGGTCTGCGGTGCGGGGGAGGGGTCTGCGGTGCGGGAGAGGGGTCCGCGGTGCGGGAGAGAGGTGTGGGGGAGGGATCCGCGGTGCGGGGGAGGGGTCTGCGGTGCGGGGGAGGGGTCCGGGGTGCGGGGGGGGGGGTCCGGGGTGCGGGGGAGGGATCTGCGGTGCGGGGGAGGGGTCTGCGGTGCGGGAGAGGGGTCTGTGGTGCGGGAGAGAGGTGTGGGGGAGGGATCCGCGGTGCGGGGGAGGGGTCTGCGGTGCGGGGGAGGGGTCCGGGGTGCGGGGGAGGGATCCGCGGTGCGGGGGAGGGTCTGCGGTGCGGGAGAGAGGTGTGGGGGGAGGGATCCGCGGTGCGGGGGAGGGGTCCGGGGTGCGGGGGAGGGGTCCGGGGTGCGGGGGAGGGATCCGCTGTGCGGGGGAGGGGTCTGGGGTGCGGTCAGACCGCCGTCGGCGCGTCTCCGGGGGCATCGCGGGGTCCGGCGCGCTCACTCGCTCACTCGCTCCTCAACCCTCGCGCTCGTGCCCCCAAAGTGATTTCCCCCATTACTGCAGGGTCTGTTAATTACAAAGCCCTTTACCCCCCCTTCTGCCTGAACCTGGATTGAACAGCGAGGCTTATTTACCATGACAAAGGGCCTCCACAAAGCCGCGTGAAAATCAAGCCACTCCAGCTGGGGCCAGATGGGCCTAGAAAAGGACATGCCAGATTTCAGATTGCGATCGGGACGGCGCTTCATATAACCAAAGGCCCCCCGAACGGTGTCTGTCCAGTGCCCGTTTTTACCCTGAAAGGAACCGTTCGCTGTCTTATGTGAAGTTTGAGGCGTGGAGCCCTTTCTTTAGCAGAGCAGAGGGAGTATATACTATTCAAGGAGCAAAGCGGGGTTATTATAGTTTAGGGAGAGAGCAGCATGAATCTCAGGCTTGAACAAGGAACTGCTGTAAGGCAGTGCTGCACAGTGTGTCTGAGCTTTCCTTCTCCCAGCTTCCTCTGCAACAGTAGCCACTGTATGTAAGGAAGCAGATAAGCAGGTGTGATTTACATACACAAACGCTCGCACCAGCGCATTCCTGCCCAACAGTGTTTTATTACAGTAGTTGCCACTGGTAACTAACGTGCTTACATCTGAGCAGGCAGGCTACCCCTCACTCCAGCGTTTGAGAGGCATTGCTTACCGTAATTTAAGCCGTCGTTCAGCCCCCTTGGCATAACAGAGGCGTTGTGCCACTCTGGTGGGGCGTTGCCAGTGACCCAGGTTAGTGTTTCCCCCGTGGGCTCTGCTTTGGGGACGGGCGCGCTGGGCGCCGGGGGCGGCGGGCTCGGGTTTCTCTGTTTGTAGCGCTCGCGTTACGCGCGTCTGTGCCCTCCGGCTGGCACGCCAATAAAAGGGGACCCGCCGGGCGCCTGGCCCCGTCCTTAAAACGTTAAGAGAAATGCCATTCACCGCCCCGCAGCCCTTAGCCCCGATTGCCTCACTTACTCACGGGGGTGGAAAGCTGGGTCGCACTCCCCTGGAGCAGACTCAGCCACTTCAGCCAGTTCTGCCAATCACACCCTGACATCACAGTTGTATTCTAGGGCCAGCGACCAATGAGACTCAATGTCAGATAAATATGGCATCATGCTTGAAGACTCCTGATAGCTGGAATACTATGTGAGATGTGGGCCGGTGTGAGACACCTAACGCCTGTGAAGCTCAATGTCAGTAAGCACTGAGAGACATCTGGACTGAGCACATTTGCCCAAAGACTCATTCACCTGTGACCTAGAATCACCCCTTCACCGAATCACAGAGAATATTCTACATGCGACTCTGTTTGAAAATGTGTGGAGTTATCGATTTTACCAGTCAACAAAAAAATGAATCAGTATACTAATAGCAAAAACTAACTGATGTGTAGAAATGTACATGCTGGATAGGGGTGCCTGCTGCAGCTGCTGCTGTTCATAGTACTATTCCTGCTGCTACTACTACTACTAGTAGTACTACTACTACTACTACTGCTACTACTGCTACTACTACTACTACTACTGCTGCTACTACTACTACTACTGCTACTACTACTACTACTACTGCTACTACTACTACTACCACTAATACTACTACTACTCCTACTGACTACTACTACAACTACTACTGCTACTACTACTAGTACTACTGCTACTACTGCTAATAATAATAATGATAATAATAATAATAAACCCATTCACATTGATGGTGGTCCCCACAGACACCCCCTCCCAGAGGGTCCAGTTTATCTTGGGGACAGAGGACGATGACGAGGAGCACATTCCCCACGACCTTTTCACCGAGATGGACGAGCTGTCCTTCCGCGACGGACACACTTACGAGTGGAAGGAGACGGCCAGGTCAGAGGTCACACAGCTGTGAAACGCGCGGCGCGCTCCTCAGTGGAGGAGGCCTTCTGACTCATTAAGAGCTTCGTTTAGGAGAGCAGTGAGGCTGACCCCACACAGGCACGAATGCTTGTGCAGTGTCTCATCGCTGCTGCATTTAATGTCCAGCACCATGCAGTCAGTAGACGTCAGTGTGCAAATTTCTGTACGGTGTGCGTTGAAAATTAACATTTGACATACACTATTCTACAATAATCAGGAAATTCATTTTGCTATGAAAAAAAATGCATGATACAGAAGTCGAAGATTCACAGGAATTGTCTTGACAGTCCTTTGAGCCTGTGCGTGTGTGTGTGTGTGTGTGTGTGTGTGTGTGTGTGTGCGCTGCAGGTGGCTGAAGTTTGAGGAGGACGTGGAGGACGGGGGGGAGCGCTGGAGTAAGCCCTATGTGGCCACGCTGTCCCTGCACAGCCTCTTCGAGCTCCGCAGCTGCATCCTCAACGGCACTGTCATGCTGGACATGAGAGCCAACACCATTGAGGAGATCGCAGGTACGCGCGTGTGTGTGTGCGTGTGTGTGTGCGTGTGTATGTGTGTGCGTGCGTGTGTGCGTCTGTGTGTGCCTGTGTGTGCGTCTGTGTGTGCGTGTCTGCGTGTGGGTGTGTGTATGTGCATGGTGTGTGTGCGTGTGCGTGTGCGTGTGCGTGTGCGTGTGTGCGTCTGTGTGTGCGTGTCTGCGTGTGGGTGTGTGTATGTGCATGGTGTGTGTGCGCACGCTTGTTTGTGCTCGTATTTTGAGCACAAACTTGCGAGTGGGGAGGTGTAACGTGATGTGGTGAAGGGTTTGGGGTACCCAGCATTGTGTGAAATGTCCATTTGTCCTTGATAAACCCCAGTGAGGAGATTTTACTGCATTTAGCTTCACTGATTTTTCCACAGTGAAATGTAACAGGCACCTTCAGAAGGTGCAGCACTGTTGAGTTGGCATTAGCAGCATTGCGCCTGTTGTTCTCTGGCTGAGTTCAGTGTGTATACCTCACCCCATGGACCCTGAGGTGTGTAACCTGTGCTTCCGCCCGCGCCCGCAGACATGATCATCGACAGCATGGTGGCCTCGGAGCAGCTGGACGTGAGCCTGAGGCTGAAGGTGCGGGAGGCCATGCTGAAGAGGCACCACCATCAGAACGAGAAGAAGCTGAGCAACCGCATCCCGCTGGTGCGCTCTTTCGCAGACATAGGCAAGAAACACTCCGACCCGCATTTGCTTGAGAGAAACGGTGAGACTCGCTGCCGCACTCCGCTTTTTTTCTTTTTAAAATTCAATCTTTTTTTTGTTCTCTTTTTTTCTTTTTAAAATCTAAATCCTTTTTTTCTTTTTACATTTCCTGGGGAAGGTGTTTACGGTATCGTCTCTGAAAGTCGAGGGTGGTTTTTTGTTCTGTTTTTTTTTTGCGAAATGGCCTAAATAAATTGACGCGGAAGAAAAAATTCTTCGTTCGGTTTTCCCTCTCGGCTTTCCCTCCTCCGTCTCCTCCCCTTCTCAATCTTCCGAAAAAAAAGAAAAAAATCTGGGTGCGTATTAGTGTGGCTGGTATGAACAGCTTGTGTTTTAATTTAAAAGTAACAATGGCAGCAGCTTTCTGACCTTTCTCTGTTAATGGACAGCTGCCTGATTGGCTGAGAATTTAACTGACTCGCCTGTGATTGGTGCATGAGTATTGCTGCCTTTGGCTCATACTAGATGTTTGGTAATGTTGCTTTTCTCCTCTTGTTCTGCTTATGATTGCCAGTGTCTGGCCTAAATATGGTTCATGGAGCCAGTAGACCAAACAGAGGAAGACCCCACTGTGTCTGATGAGAAAAGCAACACAAGCATTATTAGATAACATGGCGAAATTGGCTTGATGCATACTTGGGAGGTCATAATGCAGTTCCCTAAAACTGAGATTAATTTATTAAGTAGCATGTCAGTGCATGAAACATAATATACTTGTGAAAATATTTTTCTCTGAGCAAGTGTATTAGAATTAGCCTAATATATAATTTTCACTGATTTGTATGTTCGTTACATTCAGTTCAAACATTACAACTGATTATCAGGCTGCCAAAATACAACAAAATGCAAGTAATATTTCGTTTTTACAGGGTGTTTTTAGTAAGAGGATTGAATTTGATGCCACAGAAGCTTTGCTTTGGTGGTAAAAAGTGATGTGTGTAGCTGCAATGCACCCTGGTCAGGATTTAGAGACGGAGTATGTAGGAGTGAGCACAGTCACACGCACTGCACAACCTGTGGGTGTGCATGCATGAGTGTGTTTGTGTGTGCGTGTGTGTGTTCCCTTGCTCGTGTGTTTGTGCATGTGCGTTTGTGTTTGTGTGTGCATGTGTGTTCTCCAAGTGCCACATCTACCCTTGAGCAGCTTGAGAGTGATTGTTGCCTACCACCTTGCTTCCACCTAACCTCACTTATTCCTGACTACAATTCCCAGCATGCTTTGACAGTGCTCTCCAGGTACTCTCTACAAAACCATGTTCAGTGTTTTGTTCCTGTCATCCTCCTTTCATTTCCTGCCTCCTTCCCTCTTCCTCTTTGGTGGTTTTTGGTTTCTGCCAGGGGAGGGTCTGTCCGCCTCCCGAAACTCCCTCCTGCGCCGTGCCTCCTCTGTCTCCAACCTCAGCCTGGGCAATCGCCGGGTGTCTGACATCTTGACCAACCTCCTCCTACATCACTCCGCCTCTGCCACCCCCCAAAACACGCCCCCGTTGCCCCGCCGGTGCTCGGCCCCGCCCGCGCCCCCGGTTCAGCACATCCTGGAGCTGCAGACCTCCCGCACCGAGTGGGAGGGCATCCCGGAAGTGGTGGTTGTCCCGCCCGAGGAGGACGAGCGGCCAGCCCTGTCCTCTTCCCCGGAGAAAGAGAGGCGGGGCCTCTAGCGCCGGCCCCCGAGCGCTCGCTGCTGCTGCAGCTGCCACAAGAAGGCAAATATGTGGGCCTGACGGGCCGTGTGTGCTGCCTGCCCGTGTGAGCTAGGCTCTGATGCTAACGCCAGCATGTGGGTGGTCCAGTCCCCCCCCCCCCTCTTCTTCTAGCCCTTCCTTTTCTTTCTGCTCATCCTACTGACTCCTCCCCCTCTGTCCCTCGTCCTTCTCTTCCCCCCAGAGTGTGTGTGTGTGGGTGTGCATGTGTGGTCGTGTGTGCTTTATATATGGGTGTGTGTGTGTATGTGTGTGTTATGTGGGGGTGTGTGTGTGTGTGTTATATGTGTGTGCGTGTGAGTGTGATATATGATGTGTGTGTGTGCGCGTGTGTAATGTGTGTGTGTGTGTGTGTGTGTGTGTGTGTAAGCAGTAACACTCCTCCCAGCCTCTGCTCCACATGCCCCAGGCTTGGTGTTTCTCACTGTGTGCTGTGTGCCTGTTTCTCCACATCTGCAGTGTTTTTTGTCATGGTTTTCAACAGAGTGGGCGTGGCCCTGAATGTTAGCGTCATCATACATGTTCTTATTAGCCATTTCCGATGGGCTTGAAGCTGCCACAGCTTTGTTGTACACCCAGTGTTCATTTGCTGGTCTGTGTTCAGTAACAGGCTTATTAGTGTGACAGAACTCATATCTCTATTGTACCTTCAGCGTCTTGATTATGTTGTTGAAATGCTGGTGGTTTTTTAGCCTACTCCACATCTCACTGTTGATAGTCATTCTCAGAATCCGTGGCCTTGTTTAGTTTCCCAGTTTTTCCCCCTGTTTAGTTTCTTTCTCTAAACAGATAAGGCAAATGTTTTTTTATCTTGTGTATATACTTTCTTTAGCCACTCAGACTTCACCAATGTTCTGGAAACACACACACACACACACACCCACACACCCGCACGCACGCACGCACATGCACGCACGCACACACACACACACACTCAGGAACAGGAAAAAGCCCCAGAGCTGGCGTGTGTCTGCGTGGTGTCATCATTGGGCGGCTGACAGCGTGCTCTGTTTGGCCGGTCCTGGGGTTTGTGTATTTATAGAGCAGAAGGCGGTGGCGGGGGGGCTGAGGAGAATTCCAGACGCTCATTTGGATAGGAAACGAAGAAAGGCAGGGGTCGTCTATTTTAGCTGCAGAGACGCTGCTGTCTTCCTGCAGCGACACCTGATCACTTTTCAGAGGCTTTTGTGCAAAGGGCAGACTGGGCTCTGCATTGCCTCCCAGTAGGGCTGGGTGGTGTGCTGCTGATTTAGGGACCGTGTACTGGTGTGCAGTCACGGTTTACCTGTACTGTCGTCCACAGTATTTTATTGTTTATTGTCCAATGAATATTAAAAATGACACCTTGCAACTGTATGATAAAGAATTTATCATGTATACTTACGGCGAATTGTCTGTTTTGAATAAAACTTGCACCGTTTTTATTTTAAAACGTGATATGCTGTAGCACACAATTTGTGTGTAGCAGTTTGTGGAAATGTTATGGAGTCAGAGCAAAGTGACATCAGCAGTGGAACCTTACGCAATCTCTGCTGCACTTCTAAATTCAGGAATGCCTGGAAGTAGGGCTGGGCATTAAACCTTATTGACTATTATTGAACTCCATCGTCTTTCTTTCATGTGATCGTGTGATGTGTTTTTGCCAATCGCGCACGGAAGCTGCCCTGCTGCTTAGTGGTTGTCATATCAACACCCAGTAGATAGAAGTGAGCTTTTTTTCCCCCAGAACCATTTCGCCTGACTTCTGAAGCGTGGATGTTTGCTACCACGGCAGGTATGGTTAAAGAACGAAAAAGACGAATAAAAACGAAATGAAAGCTGACACACTCCTGTCAGTGGTTGTTATTACCCTTAAAAAACATTCACTAATTGTCCATATGGTTTAGTGCCCAGCCCTACCTGAAATTATATCATGTACCATTTAGTTCCAAACCCAGAAGCTTGGACCTGTCTTTATTTTGCTGATTACTTAGTATCGTAGCCTGTCATTTGTAGATTACACATTAAGTTTTTTTAATGTTAAATAGGCTATACAATTTTTGAATGTTTTTCTATATTTCAGAAAGTTCAGTGTTGTGAAATTGATTTATTATTCCATTTTGATTCTTATTTGAGGATTTTCTGGTATGTTTCAGTTTCGTCCTCGTGTCATTTGTATTGGATACCAAACACCTTCTCACTGGTGTGGTGATGTTTCTCAATAATATGGAAAACATCATGCTGATTTTTGTTGGCCGTGTGACTGAGTGCCGGGGTCATGGGGGGCGTCGCGGTCGCTTCAGGACGTCTCTCATTCCCAGCAGCCCCGCCACAGGAACGCCGCATGCTTTCAAGGGACGCCATCAAAGAGCCAATGAGCGGCGTGACATTTCACTGGGGCGCGGGTCGTTTTGGGCGGTGGAAGGTGCCCCCGTTTCACGGGCCGTTGGGGACGCTCCGTGTTCCCTCAGCAGAAAGCGGAGAGGCTGAAGATGTGCCCGGCAGCTCGTTAGCGCGGTGTAGCGTTACCCTCGCGCGGGTTTGATGCACCGCGGGGGAAGAACGCGCCGCTAGCGTGCTAGTGTGCGCCCGTGCGCGCGATGCGCTGCGTTCCGCGGCTGGGCTGTTCCCAGCATGCACTGGCACCGCTGCACGGCGCGCGGTAAGCCGTAAATTGCCGGCTTGGCCTTGCGGAAGGCTGCCTGCTACCTGTTTGGATGGGACTGAAGCGCGGCTCTGCCTGGGAGGAAAGGGGTTGGATATCTGGATCAGATGTGTGCTTTAGGGATTTGTTTCAGGATTATTCGGGTAGTGGGTAGTGTGTGTGTGTGTGTGGGAGACACGTATGAGGGTGTTCTTTACGTAATCCTCCAAAAGCCCTGGAGTGTCTCCCTTGCACCGGGTTCCCCGCCTTCCTTGTCACTGGAGGCCCCTCCCACTTTCCACTCTGCCCAGGAGGCTTATTCTGGAATGTGAGCGATGACATCACTGCCTGCACCTCAGGCCTGGGGGGGTAATGGGAACAGTTCGCCCGTCGCTGCTGTTTTAATTTTGATTAACGTCATGCTCCAGTCTGTTGTCTGGTTGCCGTGCTACGTGAGCCGCAGCTCCAGTTTTTTATGACTCCTGTGCTTTTCAGCTCTTGGGCCAATCAGAGCCTTTATTATATTTACAGGTGCTAATAAACACCTGCAAACGCAATAAACGCGGTGTGTTAACACAGCTGCCTCCGCACTGCGCCCGGCCCGGTCCGCGGTCATACACCACCGCCGCCAGAGGAGAGGCTAACAAACACAACACATGCAGACAGAGGGCACTGTCATATTGTGTTGGGTTATAGTGGTTAAGGGACATTTTGTGTTGGGTTAAAATGGTTAAGGGATATTTTGTGTTGGGTTAAAATGGTTAAGGGACATTTTGTGTTGGGTTAAAATGGTTAAGGGACATTTTTTGTTGGGTGAAAGTGGTTAAGGACAATTTGTGTTGGGTTGAAGTGGTTAAGGGGCATTTTGTGTTGGGTTAAAGTACGGTCAGTAAGATCTGAACCGCAGGAGTGATGGGCAGCAGCTGTTTTCCGCTTTGTCACATTCCACGTGGCGCTGTCGCCGTGGGCTGCAGCGCAGACGCGACTGCCCTTTGACCTCCAGACGCTGAGAAAGGGCCCGACAGAGAGCTGTCGGTCAGCAGCGTGGCCGTTTCCCAGCAGCCCCTGGGCCATCCCACCGTCTCCTTGCTGGCATGTGATGGCTGCATGTGCGCCGCAGACGCACCTAAACGCCTCAGCCCTGTTCTCTCTAGCAGCAGTCTGACTCCCTGCTCCCCATCCCCCCCCCCACTCTCTCCCCTCCCCCAGGGCTCCTGGCGTCCCCGCAGTCGGCCCCGGGGAACCTGGAGAACAGCAAGCCCAGCGAGAGCCGCATCAACAACGGCAGCCGGGAGAACAGCACCGTGGATTTCAGCAGGGTAACGCCCACCGCCCCGCCCACTGGAGGCCACTTCCCTATTCTCTCCCACTTTACAGCCTTTCTGCTCATTAATATTCATTAGCACATGACTCATCGGAAGTATTGATTGATCTGCACAAGCACATGACACATTGAGTAAGAGGTGTTCATACTTTCTGCTGCTGCGTGCAGCTTCGAAACGATTCCTCTGAAACTCCCTGGAGATCTGCATGATTTACTTCCTTCGTGGCTTAAGCTGGTCGAGTAGCGGAGCTTTGCCAGTAACTCCCTCCTGCCACACAGGTATGAGTGTCTTAAGGTATGAGAGACTACACCTGCTTTCTCTGAAAGCGGCGACACCCTCACACACACACGTGTGCACACACACGTACACACACGCGTGGACGCACACACATGCACGCACGCACGTACACACACACAAACACACACAGACAGCACACACACACACGTACACACACACACACGCACACACGTACACATGCGCACACACACACACACACAGACACTCACCCACATATGCTCACACACACACATACACACTCACTCACACACTCACTCACATACACACACACACACACACACACACTCACACACGTACACACACACTCTCTCCTAACGCCTGCTCGCGTTACAGGCCTCACCTTTAGGCTCCATTCCGGGGAGCCGCGGGGAGCCCAGCTGTGTGGCGGCGCTCACAGCCCTGCACTCTGGGCTTATTCTTAGCCCCGCGCCGCGCCGCGGCCGCCGCACACAAAGGTCAGCGCGGTTGAGAGCAGGCTTGCGTTTCACCCTGAGGAGCAGGCCAGCCTCCTCACTCACACAGCTCCTGGACGGGCCGGGCGGCGTCCGGGGTGGGGCCCCTGCGGGGAGGCCAGGGCTTTGGGGAGGGTACGGGTCCCGTTTCCACCCTTCTTTGGCCCTGAGCGATGCGGCCCTGGGCTGGGCTCCTCACGGCTCGGCCGGCTGATGAGTGTGAGGAGGAGGAGGAGGAGGAGGAGTGGGGCTCTTCCTCTGCTACCCCGACCCTGGAGCTCTCCCGATTAGGCCACCTCTGGGTGACATGCACAACCACACTACTAAAACACAGGAAGGTCCCGTCAGTGGGGTGGGCTACTGCCGCTTCCTATTGGTGGACATGAGGAGAAGATGAACTCCCATTGGTTGTTATTCTGTTCGGATGTATCAGCAAAACTTTGAGATACTAGCAAGCCCCAGACTGAAGTTAGGATATACCTGCTGGAAAGACAAAGACCAGCCCACGGGCCTCTGCATCATCGCTCTGTACCTGATTAAATAACCGCGCCCATAAATGGCTCTGGGCCACTCTTAGCTGTGGGTAATCATCAGCTTTTATTGGCCTGGGATGACAAACTGCCTCAAAAACACTCATCAGTTTGTACCTCCTGCTTTTTACTGACAGAATCCCAGGACGGTGGGTTAAGAGGAGACAGGGTTCATTATGGAGATGGGGCATCATGTTATAATCTGGGACATATATATAGAGCTGATCATGTTACAGTGTGCTTACGGTATATATGGGTATTGAATTGACCATGGTTCAATGTGGGGTACGTAGTATATGAGTATAGAACTGATCATGCTTCAGTGTCAGTACAGTATATATGGTATTAAATTGACCGTGGTACAATGTGGGGTACGCAGTATAGAACTGAGCCTGTATTACAGTATTGTGGGTAATACAGCAGTATAGAGCTGAGTCTGTTATACAGTATTGTGGGTAATACAGCAGTATAGAGCTGAGTCTGTTATACAGTATTGTGGGTAATGCAGCAGTATAGAGCTGAGTCTGTTATACAGTATTGTGGGTAATACAGCAGTATAGAGCTGAGTCTGTTATACAGTATTGTGGGTAATACAGCAGTATAGAGCTGAGTCTGTTATACAGTATTGTGGGTAATACAGCAGTATAGAGCTGAGTCTGTTATACAGTATTGTGGGTAATACAGCAGTATAGAGCTAAGTCTGTTATACAGTATTGTGGGTAATACAGCAGTATAGAGCTGAGTCTGTTATACAGTATTGTGGGTAATACAGCAGTATAGAGCTGAGTCTGTTATACAGTATTGTGGGTAATACAGCAGTATAGAGCTGAGTCTGTTATACAGTATTGTGGGTAATACAGCAGTATAGAGCTGAGTCTGTTATACAGTATTGTGGGTAATACAGCAGTATAGAGCTGAGTCTGTTATACAGTATTGTGGGTAATACAGCAGTATAGAGCAGAGTCTGTTATACAGTATTGTGGGTAATACAGCAGTATAGAGCTAAGTCTGTTATACAGTATTGTGGGTAATACAGCAGTATAGAGCTGAGTCTGTTATACAGTATTGTGGGTAATGCAGCAGTATAGAGCTGAGTCTGTTATACAGTATTGTGGGTAATGCAGCAGTATAGAGCTGAGTCTGTTATACAGTATTTGGGTAATACAGCAGTATAGAGCTGAGTCTGTTATACAGTATTGTGGGTAATACAGCAGTATAGAGCTGAGTCTGTTATACAGTATTGTGGGTAATACAGCAGTATAGAGCTGAGTCTGTTATACAGTATTGTGGGTAATACAGCAGTATAGAACTGAGCCTGTATTACAGTATTGTGGGTAATACAGCAGTATAGAGCTGAGTCTGTTATACAGTATTGTGGGTAATACAGCAGTATAGAGCTGAGTCTGTTATACAGTATTGTGGGTAATACAGCAGTATAGAGCTGAGTCTGTTATACAGTATTGTGGGTAATACAGCAGTATAGAGCTGAGTCTGTTATACAGTATTGTGGGTAATACAGCAGTATAGAGCTGAGTCTGTTATACAGTATTGTGGGTAATACAGCAGTATAGAGCTGAGTCTGTTATACAGTATTGTGGGTAATACAGCAGTATAGAGCAGAGTCTGTTATACAGTATTGTGGGTAATACAGCAGTATAGAGCTAAGTCTGTTATACAGTATTGTGGGTAATACAGCAGTATAGAGCTGAGTCTGTTATACAGTATTGTGGGTAATACAGCAGTATAGAGCTGAGTCTGTTATACAGTATTGTGGGTAATACAGCAGTATAGACCTGAGTCTGTTATACAGTATTGTGGGTAATACAGCAGTATAGAGCTGAGTCTGTTATACAGTATTGTGGGTAATACAGCAGTATAGAGCTGAGTCTGTTATACAGTATTGTGGGTAATACAGCAGTATAGAGCTGAGTCTGTTATACAGTATTGTGGGTAATACAGCAGTATAGAGCTGAGTCTGTTATACAGTATTGTGGGTAATACAGCAGTATAGAGCTGAGTCTGTTATACAGTATTGTGGGTAATACAGCAGTATAGAGCTGAGTCTGTTATACAGTATTGTGGGTAATACAGCAGTATAGAGCTGAGTCTGTTATACAGTATTGTGGGTAATACAGCAGTATAGAGCTGAGTCTGTTATACAGTATTGTGGGTAATACAGCAGTATAGAGCAGAGTCTGTTATACAGTATTGTGGGTAATACAGCAGTATAGAGCTGAGTCTGTTATACAGTATTGTGGGTAATACAGCAGTATAGAGCTGAGTCTGTTATACAGTATTGTGGGTAATACAGCAGTATAGAGCTGAGTCTGTTATACAGTATTGTGGGTAATACAGCAGTATAGAGCTGAGTCTGTTATACAGTATTGTGGGTAATACAGCAGTATAGAGCAGAGTCTGTTATACAGTATTGTGGGTAATACAGCAGTATAGAGCTGAGTCTGTTATACAGTATTGTGGGTAATACAGCAGTATAGAGCTGAGTCTGTTATACAGTATTGTGGGTAATACAGCAGTATAGAGCTGACCATGTTGTGCTATAAGTGGGTGAGGAACTGACTCTGTTATAGTACGGGGTATGTGTGGGTATGGAATTGTCCATGCTCTGTGGGGTGTTTTGTGTTCAACTGGCCATGATACAGTGTGACTGCTGATAAGCAGACATGGGTAAAATGGCATAGGTCTTTTCTGTGGCGTATGGGTAAAGACATGGTGCTACCTGTAACTACAGGTGGTGACATGTCTGTGGTAGTCATGTGCATGAAGAGCTTTGTATAATTACAGAGGATGTTAAAGAGTAATAAAGTTGTGACCCTGTGTGTGATTGGAGGGTTTTAATAGTAAGGATGTGACCCCGTGTGTGATTGGAGGGTTTTAATAGTAAGGATGTGACCCTGTGTATGATTGGAGGGCTTTGACTATAAATATGACCCTGTCCATGTCTGTCTCGCCCGGCTCGCACCCTGGACCCGTAGGACTGCTACCTGACCTTTCACTGTAGTTGTGGGTCCCTCGGAGGGGGGTCCAGGAAGCCGGCAGTAAGTCTCCTCCGGGCCGCGCCCAAGCCCCCCGCCCCCGCCAATCAAATCCGTGCTGTCCTTGTTGTTCCGTGGCCGTGAAAATTTGGTCTGTGTGTCGCTCCTTAAAGCCCTGTGAACCGTGCTGACTCCCGATGGCTGTCGTGTCGCTGTCGTTGGTTGTGATCGCAGTCTGTGAGCGTAGTGGCTGTGGTGGCCGTGTGTGTGAGCGTGATGCACAGGGCCCGGCCGGCGCGGTCAGGCCCGGGTGCGACCGCAGTCGTCTCTGCCTGTGGACAGAGATGTGACTCACAGAGGAGGGAGCTCCTGAGATGTGGAGAAATAGACGGCTCGCATTCTGGGCCGATGTCCTGTTTTCTCGCCCTTTGTCTTGCTTTTACGATGTGGGGGGGGATGTAGCGAGCGTGCTCACGTCTGGTTGCGTAAGTGTGTTCTCGCCCCTTGGGGTTGTCGTGTAGTCCCTGGATGTTGTGTAACGTGTTGTGCGCGCGTTACGCGTGAACACTTGTGAAAGTGCTGTGTGTGACCCTGCCGGTGCATGCATGCGGCGTGACGTGTCTGCTCCCGCTGCGGGGCGGAGCTGAGCGGTGAGCGCCGGCGGCAGCCTGTTCCGTGTGCATGCACATGCCTGTGAGTTGTGTTTTACGAGATTTTCAATGAAACTGCTGCTCCGGTTCCAGAATCCCCGGCGCTTTGGCCGCCTGCCCCTTTCCCGCTCGTAACTCCCCCCGGCTAATGGCGCGCTTGGCAGCGACGCGCTCCCTCCCATCCACAGCGTGATTTACTCATCCCAGCTGCTTCCATTAGCCAGAGAAACAACTATTTCTCCACTCTCCTTTCTGCAGCCGGCTAAAAGCCTTTGGGCTGTCGCGCTACCACTAGGGGGCGTATGTCACATGCATTTTAGAAGTGAGGCTAGGTCTGTAATGGCCTCTGTGACTGTTAACAGCGCCCCCTGTCTGTAAAGGTGTGTTAGGTGAAGTCACAGGGTAGGAATGTAAAGCTGACCTGCTGTAATGTCATTCAGTGTTGGGGCGCACCTGGTCCCAGTCATAACTTCTGACACTGCAGCACCCCCTGCTGCCCAATATCTATATTTGTCATTTCAGTCTAGTTGATAACCCCCTGGCCCTGGCTGTACAGCGCCCCCTGCTTCCCCGTCTGTATCACAGCTTTAGTTCAGAGTCCATGTTCCTCTGCTGCCCTGAGCCCATCCCTGCACAGCGCCCCCTGCTGGCCAGTCTGTGCCGCTCACCGGGTCCTGCTCCCCGCCCCGCAGGTGGACATGAACTTCATGAAGAAGATCCCTCCAGGCGCCGAGGCCTCCAACGTGCTGGTGGGCGAGGTGGACTTCCTGGAGAGGCCCATCATCGCCTTCATCAGGCTGTCCCCCGCCGTGCTGCTGACGGGCCTGACGGAGGTCCCCGTGCCCACCAGGTACAGCCCCCCCCCCCCCCACCCCAAAATCCTGCCTCCACACCGGTCCCTCACCCCCCTCTGCCTCCCCACGACTCCCTGTCCCCTGCGCTGAGGGCTCAGCCCCCCTGCTCTCTGTCGCCCCCCCTGGACAGCGGAGGCGGCGCAGCGGCGGGACGGTGCGTGGGAAACGCCGCGTGAGGAATGTGGCTGAACAAGCGGGGTCCGCTGTGCAGCGGCGGGCGCTCAGCGCACGGCTGGCTGGGCGCTCTGTCCGCTGAGCGCCTCTAAGCCGTGGCGCCAGCCTCTGCCCCCTGCTCTGTTAGCGGGGGACCCACGCAGCCAGGCGGAATGGCCGTGATGGAGTTAATGCAACATTTCTGAGCAAAGTCTTTCAGAACGCTCTTATTCTGAAGTGGGGGCTGCGGTTGGGCTAGCAGAGGAGGGCAGTGAGGAACGAGCGCTTCTAACAGGGTGAATGCTTCACTAATGGCGCGTCTCTCTGGGGCAGGTTCTTGTTCCTGTTGTTGGGCCCCTTTGGCAAAGGGCCGCAGTACCACGAGATCGGGAGGTCCATGGCGACGCTGATGACAGACGAGGTGAGGGCCTCGCTGGAGTGAGATGGAGTATGAGTGTGTGTCCACACCTGCTGTTTTTCCTCCGGTGTCATAAGGCTTATGTGTCATTAGCACTCTTATGTTTCATTAATTAAGAATGCTCCTGATTGACAGGTTTATGAATAAAGACAAAGCTCTGTGCTTGTTTATGAGTAAAATATTAACCATAGGTGCAGTAGCAAATATTGTCTCAGCAGGCTTCCCTTATCGTTCATTCACGTACACTGTATGGCATTTTCCTTGGGCTTTTCTTATATATGCATTACATATGCACTTTGAAGCTAGTACAGAAGCTCAATCCAGCCGCACATATAATGGCCAAAAAGATATGCAAGTTCACACAATACAGTGAGCGACTAAAAACCTACACACAAAATACACAGAATTGAGAAATACTCCAGAAAGGCTGAGATCCTGAGCTTTCTTGAAAGAGAAGTTATTACTCTGTGACTGTAAAGTAATTCAGATGTTTTTTTCAGAAAAATAATATTGCTATGAAATATAAGTCCAGAATTGAATTTCCTCATCGTGCAGTCATTTACCCCCCCCCCCCCTCCACTATACAGGTTTTCCATGATGTCGCTTACAAAGCCAAAGACAGGAACGACCTCTTGTCTGGCATAGATGAGTTTTTAGACCAGGTGACGGTGTTGCCCCCTGGAGAATGGGACCCCAAGATCCGAATCGAGCCCCCAAAGAATGTCCCATCTCAGGTAATGCCTCTGTCTTCACTGAGAAGAGTACTATACACCGTGTGTCAGAGCACATAACACTTTACAGCCCATTACAGTGAATCAGCACCAGCTACAGTGAGTCAGAGCCAATCACACTGAGTTAAAGTCCATTACACTGAATCAGTGCACATTACACTGAGTCAGAGCCAATCACACTGAGTTAAAGTCCATTACACTCAGTGCTCATTATTTGAGTCAGAGTTGTATCTGGCGCATGGTAAGCAGCGTTGGTGACTCACCCGTTGGGGCCGGTGTTCGTTACTTCACAGGAAAAGCGTAAGATGCCACTCCAGCCCAACGGCTCAGCGGCAGCTTCGGAAATGGTGAAGGAGGAGGAGCACCAAGCAGGGCCGGAGCTCCAGAGAACTGGAAGGTGAGTCTACGGTGGGCCACGCCCCATTAGGCCACGCCCATCAGGCCCACTCATGATGTTATTACACATGACGTAATGTTAGAACCATAGACATGGTTAACCATGCTTTACCAGGCCAGCCTGCTTTGTCCCCAGCTTGCTCCAAACAGCTCCAGGTGTAGAGTGGACATTGGTCCATGGTATTGGGACGTGTCATGTCAGGTGGTATCAGTCAATAGGTTTTAGTGGTGTGCTGAACAGGACCAGTCCTGGACTGTGCAGGTTGGTGGGGGGGGAAGGGGGGGGCGGAGTGGCTGCTTAAGTCCCTTTTGATGAGTGTGAGTATAATGCCTGACTCCACAGAACTGAACAGCCACCTTATTAAAGAGGCATTAGTGAGATGAAAGAGCGGAACAGAGGGGAGAGCCCAATGTTTTAATGTTACAAATCTTCAAAGCCTTTCACACGATGATTCATTAAGAAGCGCTGTATTACCGCGCTCTGGACACCGCTGGCGGCGTCTCTCATGTGAAGTTTTTCTGACCTTGGTGGGCTTTGTGAAGGACACCCATCCGCGGTTTCACAAAGAGGCGCTCTGCATTACACAGCTAGCATATAAAGGCATCGTAGCACTTAGCTCTTTCTGTATTGCTTCTGATACTGCAGTGGCTCTTGGGTCACATGATGGCTAACTTTTCTTACTGCAGTGATGCATCTGGTCTGAATGAAGCTCTAAGCATGCCAGTACCCACTGTGGCCAAGAGCTCTGTGTGGCAATGCCTAATTGGGCCTATTTCCTTTCTATGTGAGATGCAGATCAAAGTATTAAGTCATGTTTTATCAATCAAAGTTAATGACAAAGTGAACTAAGCGCATTTTCATGGGCTAATGTATTGTTGATTCGTTGAAAATACGATCCTGTGTGTGGTTAGTGCTCTTTGATCCCTCTGAGATGGTAGCCATTTGGATGGGTGCGGTGGGGGCAGTATTATTTATAAGTATGGACGCATGCTTGAATGTGCTTCTATATAAAGAGTTGAGGTGTCAGGCTGAGCTTGTTTGATGTAGGGCAGAAGAGCTGTGAACTGAGAACCTTTGAGGGCTTCTTGCCTTCCTGCCTGTCAGATTTTAATTAATCAAACTTTTAGTTGGTAAATGCCTCCCGCAATGCAGGTGCCTGAGAGAATTTCACAGGGAGCGATAATGAGGTAACACGCTCTAACTCTCCTGCATTTGACACTTTCAGGAGAGACTTAATGAGTAGGCACATCAACTCTTTCAAACTTCATAAAATTTAAACTGGCCTCAACTCGACAGAGCAGTAATGCGGAGCAGTGGTCAGTGTGAAGTAGTGGTGTGAGCAGCAGTGTAGAGCAGTGGTCAGAGCAGCAGTGTGGAGCAGTGGTTAGAGCAGCAGTCTGGAGCAGTGGTTACAGCAGCAGTGTGGAGCAGTGGTTAGAGGAGCAGTGTGGAGCAGTGGTCAGAGGAGCAGTGTGGAGCAGTGGTCAGAGCAGCAGTGTGGAGCAGTGGTCAGAGGAGCAGTGTGGAGCAGTGGTCAGAGGAGCTGTGTGGAGCAGTGGTCTGAGCAGCAGTGTGGAACAGTGGTCAGAGGAGCAGTGTGGAGCAGTGGTCAGAGGAGCAGTGTGGAGCAGTGGTCAGAGGAGCTGTGTGGAGCAGTGGTCTGAGCAGCAGTGTGGAACAGTGGTCAGAGGAGCTGTGTGGAGCAGTGGTCTGAGCAGCAGTGTGGAGCAGTGGTTAGAGCAGTAGTGTGGATCAGTGGTCAGGGCAGCAGTCTGGAGCAGTGGTTAGAGCAGCAGTGTGGAGCAGTGGTCAGAGGAACTGTGTGGAGCAGTGGTCAGAGGAGCAGTGTGGAGCAGTGGTCAGAGGAACTGTGTGGAGCAGTGGTCAGAGGAGCAGTGTGGAGCAGTGGTCAGAGGAGCAGTGTGGAGCAGTAGTCAGAGGAGCAGTGTGTCACAGCAGTGACAGCAGCAGTTTGGAGCAGTGTTCAGATAAACCAGGTTTGGCCGGGGTGACATGTTGTGTGGGGCTGCTCTCTCAGGTTCTGTGGAGGCCTGGTGCAGGATGTGCGGCGTAAGATTCCGTTCTACTTGAGCGACATCCGGGACGCCCTCAGCCTGCAGTGCCTGGCCTCCATCCTCTTCCTCTACTGCGCCTGCATGTCCCCCGTCATCACTTTCGGGGGCCTGCTGGGGGAGGCCACTAAGGGCAACATCGTGAGTACCTCTAACTCTGTGATACCGTCCATTTAGCTGAACCACCTCCATGTACAGTTACACTGGCCTTCCATACCTGAGTGGGATTTTAAATAGCCATCAACATGAAGCATTTTATGAACCCCTTCATGCACATTTACTTTTGTGCTAAATTAAAGTGCTTGTTTAAAAATGGCTCCCTCAGTAGAATGGGTTTCTCACATCTTTGAAGGTAGGGAGAAGGACAGTGGAGGGGTAGGGTGGAGCCAATTGAAGGCAAGTTGGTGGGATGAGAGTGAGGTTTAATAATTAATGTGTGTGCTTTGTCTTCCTCCTTATTTCTCTTTCCCCCACACATACTTCCTATACCCTCCCTACATTTTCTCTGTCCTTCTTTTACCTTTCAATTCCCCTCTCTCTTACTTTCACCTTCTCTCCTACTGTTTTTCCTCTTCCTGCCTCATGTCCCCCTCTCTGTCCCTCTCTCCTTCCCTCCCTCTTTCCTTCCCTCTCTCCCCGCCCCCTTTGTCCCTGCCCGGTGTGAGGACAGAGTGCCATAGAGTCTCTGTTTGGGGCATCTCTAACGGGCGTGGCCTTCTCCCTGTTTGCGGGGCAGCCCCTCACCATCCTAGGCAGCACGGGGCCTGTCTTAGTCTTCGAGAAGATCCTCTTCAAGTTCTGCAAGTGAGTGGTGCTCTTCCATTGCAGCCAATCAGCCCATCGGTCTTTACTAAAGCCTGCTCACCAGTTACAACCAATCAATCCGGTCTTTACTAAGGACCGCTCACCAGTTATAACCAATCAGTCCAGTCTTTACTAAAGCCTGCTCACCAGTTGTAACGAATCAGTCCAGTCTCTACTAAAGCCTGCTCACTAGTTACAGCCAATCCAGTCTCTACTAAAGCCTGCTCACTAGTTACAACCAATCCAGTCTCTACTAAAGCCTGCTCACTAGTTACAACCAATCCAGTCTCTACTAAAGCCTGCTCACTAGTTACCAATCAATCCAGTCTCTACTAAAGCCTGCTCCCTAGTTACAACCAATCCAGTCTCTACTAAAGCCTGCTCACTAGTTACAACCAATCCAGTCTCTACTAAAGCCTGCTCACTAGTTACAACCAATCCAGTCTCTACTAAAGCCTGCTCACTAGTTACAACCAATCAATCCGGTCTCTACTAAAGCCTGCTCACTAGTTACAACCAATCCAGTCTCTACTAAAGCCTGCTCACTAGTTACAACCAATCCAGTCTCTACTAAAGCCTGCTCACTAGTTACAACCAATCCAGTCTCTACTAAAGCCTGCTCCCTAGTTACAACCAATCCAGTCTCTACTAAAGCCTGCTCACTAGTTACAACCAATCCAGTCTCTACTAAAGCCTGCTCACTAGTTACAACCAATCCAGTCTCTACTAAAGCCTGCTCACTAGTTACAGCCAATCCAGTCTCTACTAAAGCCTGCTCACCAGTTAAAACCAATCCAGTCTCTACTAAAGCCTGCTCACTAGTTACAACCAATCCAGTCTCTACTAAAGCCTGCTCACTAGTTACAACCAATCCAGTCTCTACTAAAGCCTGCTCACTAGTTACAACCAATCCAGTCTCTACTAAAGCCTGCTCACTAGTTACAACCAATCCAGTCTCTACTAAAGCCTGCTCACTAGTTACAGCCAATCCAGTCTCTACTAAAGCCTGCTCACCAGTTAAAACCAATCAATCAGACTTTACTTTATTGAGGCCATTAAGAGAGTCATCAGGGTAATGAAAGCAAGATGCGTGAAATTGTCTTGTCAAAAATTAAATCTACAAACCCAGAAGTCATATTTCTGTGTATATGCAACAATAATCACATGCTATCACTGCATATTGTAATCATATTTATATGCAGAAAACACTAGAGTGGCATCAGATAAATAGTGCATGTACATTAAGAGCAGGCATTGGCTGCACTCACTCTAGTTTTGCTCACTGTTCAGGATCCAGATAATTGAATTGTATTTTTGCCCTTTTAAAAAGGCAGCGAGCCTGTTAAAGGGTGTAAAGCAGATCAGCGTCTCTGATTGGTGGATCCAGGTGTGCTTGTCAGCGCTGTTGCTCATGATGTCAGGCTCGGAGCGCACAGTAGCAGTGAGGGCTGTGTGCGATTGACAGATGGGTCGCCCCACCCCACCCCGACTTCTCGTACTTCCACAGCGATGCTGGCTCATCATGTTCCGGGAGGGGGGGATCGCTTTTCAAGCGCTGACAGAAATGCGGGCATGTAATCAAACCGTGAAAATGTCAGAGTGCCCTCTAGATAGACAGCTCATTAATTGACTCTCTGGAGCGGAGCCGCTTTTTCCACAGTGTGCTCATAAAGTCTGTGCCTTCAGCGACAGCTAAATGAGTTCATCCCAATATTGATAAAACCAGGAGTATGACTTCAGTAATATACGAGAGAACTCAGAATGCTGTCACTGTGTGCTGGATATATATGATATGTATGCTTAGCTTGGCCAATGTCCGGCACACAAACTGAATGCTCATATTACAGTATATGGAAGCATTTGTGATGCAATATTTTATCACTTTGGCAAGATATGTGGCTGGTTACCCTGCCAATCACAATTTCACACATGAATGTAACATTTTCACATGTGATTTGAAATATGCAACAAAAATGAACATGAAATCTTAAATCTTGAAATTCCACATTTTCACACGAGTGACTTTTTGAAAAACTGTGTGTAAACCCCCACTGAACGCAGTATATCATTATATGTTCATTATTTAAAAATACATTGTGTTCATAATACGTTATTTCAGAAAGTTTCTCAAGCACACCCTCAAACTTAAATATAAATGCAGGTTTTCTCCCCCATAAGTTGAGCTATGAGTGGCAGTTCATTAGCATATGGAGCAGGATGCAGGACGTGCAAGTAACGGTGCTCTCTGATTGGCCACAGGGACTTCGGCCTGTCCTACCTATCTCTGCGCACCAGCATCGGGCTGTGGACGGCCTTCCTGTGCCTGGTGCTGGTTGCCACGGACGCCAGCTCCCTGGTCTGCTATATCACCCGCTTCACCGAGGAAGCCTTCGCCGCCCTCATCTGCATCATCTTCATCTACGAGGCCCTGGAGAAGCTCTTTCAGCTGAGTGAGATGTTCCCAGTCAACATGCACCTCGAGCTGGACAACCTCACCTTTTACACGTGAGTCAGAGAGAGCCACAGCTCCCCCTGCTGGGCAGGAGGGGAGGAGAGCCCTTTGTGTCTGTTCCCTGTTTTTTGTCTGATAGAGGCAGGTATTGGCAACCCCACGGACGGAAAGACTTGAGTGAAACTTGAGTAAATGTTAACTAAATATTTTTGGTTAAATATGGCGGTTGACAAGCTTGAGATTTTTCATGTAAATAAGTATGCAATCAATTATGTTTTTTTTGCTATGTTGATATATGTCCAATACATTCCCCCTTGTGACTTTCAGGATGAATATTCTCAATGGCTGTTATGGAGAGTGTGTGTTGCCTGTGTGTTAGAGAAGTGTGTGTGTTGCATGTATGTTGGAGGGAAAGTGTATGTTAGAGGAGAGTGCATGTGTTGCCTGCGTGTTAGAGGAGAGTGTGTGTGGGGTGTGTGTTAGAGGAGAGTGTGTTGTATGTGTGTACGAGGAGCATGTGTGTAGTACACTGTGTTAGAGAAGCATGTGTTTTATGTGTGTAAGAGGAGTGTGTGTTAGAGGAGCGTGTGTGTGGGGTGTGTTAGAGGAGCGTGTGTGTGTACAGTGTGTGTAAGAGGAGTGTGTGTGTGTGTGCAGTGTGTGTTAGAGGAGTGTGTGTGTGGGGTGTGTGTTAGAGGAGAGTGTGTTGTATGTGTGTGCGAGGAGCGTGTGTGTAGTATGTTAGAGGAGCGTGTGTGTGCACTGCAGTGTGTGTAAGAGGAGTGTGTGTGTGTACAGTGTGTGTTAGAGGAGCGTTTGTGTGGGGTGTGTTTTAGAGGAGATGGAGTTGATAGAGTTGTTGCTGACTCCTCTATGCTCTCAGGTGTCAGTGCTCACCACCAGCCAATGTAACCACAGAAACCGTGCAGCTCTGGAACCAAACAGGCTTCACGCCAGACTCCATATCCTGGAGTGACCTCAATGTGTCCGTGAGTGTATTTCTCAACTACAAATAATAACAGCAATTATGGGGGGAAATCAATGAATTGACATTTATGCAAACATGTAGTAATAATGATATCCTCTCTCCCTCTCTCGCTGTCTCTCTCTCTCTCTCTCTCTCTCTCTCTCTCTCTCTCTCTCTCTCTCTCTCTCTCTCAGATGTGCAACAAGTTACAGGGGCAGTTTGAGGGCTCGGCCTGTGCGCATGAAGGCCCCTACATCCCTGATGTGCTCTTCTGGTCTGTCATGCTCTTCTTCACCACCTTCTTCCTCTCCTCCTTCCTCAAGCAGTTTAAGACCAAGCGCTACTTCCCCACCAAGGTAACTAACTTTTTTTTTTTTAACACAGGTGCCTATTTTTGTGGGATCGCCTTTAATTGTGTTGGAACATTTTTGTTGGTGTAGTTTCTGGTGCTCTTTTGTTGTCTTCTAGTCTGTAATTTCATTACTTGTGTTAGTAATATGACAGTTGATGATGTTCATGACCGTGTCTGTCCCATAGGTGCGGTCGTGCATCAGTGACTTTGCTGTGTTTCTGACCATATTGGTCATGGTCCTTGTCGACTACCTTGTGGGCATACCCTCTCCGAAACTGCATGTCCCTGACCGCTTTGAGGTATGGGTCTTCACTTTCTGCTATGTGAAGCAGTGGCCAAAACAATGTATATTAGAGATGTAGTTCTGTCCTGGATAATCAGGGTTCTCCCTGCATTGAAAGGCCTGAGGCGGACCCCCTAAGTGTCTTTTCAAGCCTCCTAAGTCGCCTATAGGAGAAACTGTATGTTTGTGTGTGTGTGTCTGTCTGTGTGTGTGTGTGTGTGTGTGCACGTGTGTGTGCGCGTGTGCGTGCATATCTGTGTGTGTGTGTGTGTGTGTGTGTGTGTATGTGTGTATGTGTGTGTGTGTGTGTGTGCGTATCTGTGTGTGTGTGTGTGTGTGTATGCCTGCGCGTGCGTGCGTGTGTGTGTGCGTGTGTGTGTGTGTGTGCGCACGCGTGTGTGCGTATCTGTGTGTGTGTGTGTGCGCACGCGTGTGTGCGTATCTGTGTGTGTGTGCGCGTGTGTGTGTGTGTGTGTGTGTATGCGCATGACTCTGTCAGTATGTGTGTAAGAGCAGATGTAAGCCCGGTGTAAATACACAGCTGTGTAAGATGTAGCCCTGCTGTGTACAGCCCACCTCTAAGCACCGCGGCTGGTTCATCTCGCCGCTGGGAGATAACCCCTGGTGGACGCTGCTGGCGGCGGCCATCCCGGCTCTGCTCTGCACCATCCTCATCTTCATGGACCAGCAGATCACCGCAGTCATCATCAACCGCAAGGAGCACCGGCTCAAGGTAAGGGAGAGTACTGCCAACATCAGAAGAGAGGATAAAGGTTGCATATGTCACAAAGTGAGGCTGAGGCTTTAATCACTGGTTGAATGTCTAATTTAACAGATTCAGCAATTGTAATATATTACAAAGCATATTTGTTGTGGTTCTTATTAAGATATTGTGTATTATACTGTGTGTTGTTTTCAGTTCAAAGATGTCAGAGATTTCCTTATTTTAATGCTGTGATGGCTGTCGATGTCCAAAGGTGGGAGGGATTATTCACATGTTCAGCTGTCTCACAGCACAGGATAATGCAGTGTTCAAACTTTACTTATACATCGGATTTTGGGTCAGATGACTGTGACTAGTGTGTTTAGGTCCTTGAGTTTCAATGGTGACATCTGCCCCACCCATCTGCCCCTGCCCCCCCTGCAGAAAGGCTGTGGGTACCACCTGGACCTGCTGGTGGTGTCTCTGATGCTGGGCGTGTGCTCGGTGATGGGGCTGCCCTGGTTCGTGGCCGCCACTGTGCTGTCAATCACGCACGTCAACAGCCTGAAGCTGGAGTCGGCCTGCTCCGCCCCCGGGGAGCAGCCCAAGTTCCTGGGCATCCGGGAGCAGCGGGTGACCGGCTTCATGATCTTCGTCCTCATGGGCCTGTCCGTCTTCATGACCTCAGTGCTGAAGGTGAGCAGCCTCCGCCCCCGTGCCCCGCTTCCCCCGGCACGGGCGACCTCATCCGGACACCTCAGGGGAGGGCTGATATCGAAAAAGAGGATTTTATCGGCTTTACGTGATTTACGTCTTGCGTGGGAGCTGTAAAGCAGACGTTTTGATGTTCGGGCCATCATCACTCTGATCGCTTCTGTTTTATAGCCCGCACGCTGAATATAAGTGAATTTAAAAGGCACGTTATAAATCTCTTTTGTGTGCATGTATCACTCGGCTCGTTGAGGTAAGCATTTCGCCTATGAACTCCTGACTAGTGCACGTATCTGCTCAGTGTGGGGGAACGAGTGGCTGATGAATAAATCCATGTGTGATTGTTCCTGTTGGAGGAATAAAAGCATCCCAGAGTCCAATGGGGTCTCAGGCAAGGTGGTGCTGGCCTTCTCAGAAGGGTTGCCAGGCGTCTGGTTTTGGAGCGGAATGTCCGGCTTTCAAATTATTTGTACAGATCCGGTTTGTGGTCCAGGTCGGACAAAGTAATGTCCAATCATCAGTAAATTATGGAAGAAATGTTTTGTTCGTTTCTAACAAACTGGCATGCCAAGAACTCCCTCTAATGAATGGCCCCCCTGGTCCAGCTGTGCGTATTGTCTGGTTTTCACAAATTCTCAATCTGGCAACCCCACCTCCTACATCTCAGTGTGTGCAGCTGCTGTTTACTGTTCCACACCTTTAACAGAAGCGCTTCAGCTGTTTGCTGAGCAGTGAGAGGATGGCTCTGTTAATCCCTCTCTCTCTCCCTCTCTCTCTCCCTCCCTCCCTCTCCGTGCTCAGTTCATCCCCATGCCAGTGCTCTACGGGGTCTTTCTCTACATGGGCGTCTCCTCACTTAAAGGCATTCAGGTAAGAACATACATTGGGACTTTAGCATCAGGGCTAACAAAGCTTTCCTCCACACCTCTGCAGTACCACACGTTCTGTGGCTTCTCCACATACTCAGCTCCTGCTGTCCTGGCTGCTATCAGGAGCTTCAGATTCTCCATTAATTTCAGGATCTCCATCACCACAGTAATGTGCTCACTCGCACCCCTTAATAATGTTCCGGAAGATTCAGCAAATGTTAATGTTAGGCTTCGGTTATAGGGAGGCAGAACTAGCCATGTTAAGCATATGCAGCTGAGCATCTGATAGATCAGTAGTCTGCTTGCACAACTCTTTCTGTGGCAGTGTGTCAGTGACAGCGTTTGTTGTTGCTTTTTGGCTTAGTGTACAGTGGCGGTATCCCGTCTGGACCTTGAACCTGGAACCTCTTGACTTCCCTTTTCTGTTCTGACTATTGATACGCTTTTGGGCTGATTGTAAAGTGATGCCTTGTGTTTAATTCTCCTGCCTGTGGGGGGCGCCAGTTCTTTGACCGGATCAAGCTGTTCGGCATGCCGGCCAAGCACCAGCCGGACCTGATCTACCTGCGCTACGTGCCCCTGTGGAAGGTGCACGTCTTCACCATCGTGCAGGTCACCTGCCTGGTGCTGCTGTGGGTCATCAAGGCGTCCGCCGCCGCCGTCATCTTCCCCATGATGGTACTGAGAGACGCCGGGGGCGGGGCTTCCCTGGGAACCGCCAGAGAGCCGCCCACTGTCACGCACTGTTGGGCTCTCTCTCTCTCTCTCTCTCTCTCTCTCTGTCTCTCTGTCTCTCTCTCTCTCTCTCTCTCTCTCTCTCTCTCTCTCTCTCTCTCTCTCTCTCTCTCTCTTTCTCTCTCTCTCTCTCTTCTCTTTCATTCTGTCTCTCTCTCTCTCTCTCTCTCATTCTGTCTCATTCTCTCTAATTCTCTCTCTCTCATTCTCTCTGTAATGCAAATTCAAAATGTAAAGTATTTACAAGGCATAATTTACATAATGTGAATCAGCAGTAACAATATTATCAGCAACAAGATTTGCATATTTTCTTAATGTTTTGAGATTATTTATGATTGGTAAACTGTGTTAACTGTCAGGCTGTGGCGTGCCCTCACGTCATGGTCTCTCTCTCTCTCTCTCTCTCTCTCTCTCTCTCTCTCTCAGGTGCTGGCCCTGGTGTTTGTGAGGAAGCTGATGGACTTGTGCTTCACTAAGCGGGAGCTCAGCTGGCTGGATGACCTGATGCCCGAGAGCAAGAAGAAGAAAGAGGATGACCAGAAAAAGATGCAAAAGCAGGTAGAGCGTGAGCGCCTTTCACACACCGCCCGCCCGACCCCGCCTCCGCCCGCCTCCGCCCGCCCGACCCCACCTCCGCCCGAGTGGGTCCGGGGTGCAGCGCGGGGCCATGTGACCGCTCGCTCGCCCTCGCTCGCTCGCGCTGTCGCCTGGGAGAGCGGCTCTCAGCTCAGGTCTGCTTGCAGTGCCGTGTCTGCGCGGGGTGTGTAAAGCTCGTTTCCATGGTTACAGACGGCGGCGGATCACATGCTGGAGACAGACAGCGAGGCCTTGCCGTACGAGGGCGGCAACGTGCTGAACATCCCTGTGAAGACGCTCAAAGTCAGGTGAGCTGAGACAGAGCCGCAGACTTACGACACCGCAAGTGTGTTTCTTGGAAACGTCTGTCACCCGTTTCCACAGAAACACTTCCCTTTTATGTAATCTCTCATCCTGTGTTATGTAATAACCTGGTTGCTGAGTTTTTGTAATTGGACTGTAATAGTTGTAGAGAATAACTGAACAAGGTCTTGAACTTTTGAACCATCTGGTAAGTATAATATATCCTCAAATTTAATTGTAAGAAATTGCACAAATGTGGTGCCGTTGAGAATTATGATAAATGAGTATTAATTATCTACATTCTTCATATGACTTCATTGATACTCTACATTCTGCATAATGTGCTATTGTCTTACACTGAACGTTAGTGACGCATTGTTGAGATGCAGCATTTCTTCCTTGTGCACCGGGAGCTTTGGGTGATGACAGGTGAGCATTGACAGGTGGTGTTTATCTCGAAACAGGTGGGACAGCGTAGCCTCTGACACCTCTCTCCCGGACGAAGAGCCTGGAGGAGGGGTTGGTCTTTTATTTCAGGCCTGCTTTTGATTTCCGTTTTGAAGGTGTTTTTTTTTGGTTTTGGGGGGGGGGGGGGGGGGGGGTCGTGTTTGAGGATTAATGCGATGACGGCCTTAACTCCTTTCCTCATGTGGAGTGAGTGCATGGCTCTGAAAAGCAATGCTCACCGTAACACCGCCATTAAAACCGAGCTTTCATCCTCCTTCCTGTTAGAGGGCCCGCTTCCTCGTGACAGGAAACCAGAGACAGGAAACAGCTTGTGTCCACACAGGGCCACCGACATGTATAGGTGTGCCCACACAGACGGCCTGCTTTTTTCTCTAAAGATCTACGGGGTGGCCTTAATGAACGGGGCGGGGCTTTGCAAAGCCAATCACCCCAGGCTTGTTTTTACTGGACGAATGGGCTGCCACTTTTCACCGCCTGGTTCAGAGATGACTTTTTTGCGTTAAGACTCAGACTGGCTGGAAGGATTCAAATTATGGAACATAAACTGTCTCTTCCTTCCTTGAAAATGAAATGCAAAGTAAATTCACATTATTTTTTAAGTTGAACCTCAGCTAGTGTTTAATTACTAAAGCTGCAGCAACCAAGTGTGAAGACGTTCACCTAAAAAAGTGAAACTGTATTTATTAGTCATGCAGTGAATGCATTAGAAGCAGGTTATTCATGTAGTCAGTAGTCACCTGTAGTCTTCAGAGAGGGACCATGTTTTGAGAGTGAGCACCACATGCTGTGATGGGAACTCAGAACACTCCAGGCTGAGTGTGAATGAGTATAGCTGTAGTTTAGGGTGCATTTTTAAAGCCACCCACAGTATTGGGGGTTATTGATAAACCATCACTGCCACCTGAAGTTAATCAGCCACTTGCCTTCTGAAAGAGTGATTAAAATGTGTGAGGTGGCTGGAGATGGTCATGTGATGGTGAAGCAGGAAATGTGCGAGGCGGCTGGAGATGGTCATATGATGGTGAAGCAGGAAATGTGTGAGGTGGCTGGAGATGGTCATGTGATGGTGAAGCAGGAAATGTGCGAGGCGGCTGGAGATGGTCATATGATGGTGAAGCAGGAAATGTGTGAGGTGGCTGGAGATGGTCATGTGATGGTGAAGCAGGAAATGTGTGAGGCGGCTGGAGATGGTCATGTGATGGTGAAGCAGGAAATGTGTGAGGCGGCTGGAGATGGTCATATGATGGTGAAGCAGGAAATGTGTGAGGTGGCTGGAGATGGTCATGTGATGGTGGAGCAGGAAATGTGCGAGGCGGCTGGAGATGGTCATGTGATGGTGGAGCAGGTAAGCGCAGGGCTGAGGGGAGGATGCGGCTGATGCTTTGTTAACAGCGCGGTCTCTCAGAGCTGAGCGTACGTTAGGGGTGTGCCCGTGTCCTAACCCGCCGCTCGCCCCGCTCAACGTCTGTCTGCTGTCTCCCCTCCCCCATCCAGCACTGACCCCTCTGTCGTAAACATTTCTGACGAAATGGCCAAAAGCGGCGTGTGGAAATCTGTCATGAACGCTGACAGCGCCAAAACGTTGAAACATAGCCCAAGGTTAGCTGCAACATGCTTTTATTTCCTTTTGTTTTTCATTTCCCCTTCTCCTTCTATCCTCTGCTCTCCTCCCTGTATCTCTAACCCTCTCCTGCTCTTGGCTCCTGATTGGTCCTGGGCCGTCCTTTGGCTTCACACTTGAACGTGCCAGTTTAACCTGGCCACTGTAGCACTGGAGTTATTTAGCACACTGTCACCGCTGGACACGCCCCTCACACGGGGTCAGCACAGTCTTCAGGCGAGCTGATGTACCAATCACAGCTCACAGTGTAATACCTGACTACTTTTAATGATGCATCAGGTGACTCCAGCTGCTACAGTGACCGCAAGCATGAATTAATGAGAGATGTGAATGTGTGTGATGTGTGTCCTTGTGTGTGTCCGTGTGAGCATGTGTGCATGTGTGTCCTTGATGTGAGTGTGTGTGTGCATGTGTGTCCTTGTATGTGAGCGTGTGTGTGTGAGCGTGTGTGTGCATGTGAGCATGTGTGTCCTTGTTATGTGAGCGTGTCTATGAGCATGTGTGTCCATGTATGTGAGCATGTGTGTGTGTCCTTGCATGTGAGCGTGTGTATGAGCATGTGTGTCCTTGTTATGTGAGCATGTGTGTGCGTGTTCAGGTTACTGTATGTATTCATACTGGCCTGTGTCTGTCATTCATGCCTGCATTGCAATGGAAGCCTGGACACCTATTGGAAAGTAGCTGAAGTGACTGTAAAGTGACTGTAAAGAACGTATGCAGTGAAACCAAAAGCATGTCTGAACTGCAGTTCCAGGTTTTCTGGGTTTCTTCCGATAAGGCAGTGGCTTGTTGGGACAGGAAGCTTAGAGAGAAAAAGGGCTAACAGGAATGTATGCAAAACAAGTAGCATATGTGGGATATATTTATGCAAATATAATATAGGGAAGAGAGTGTGTAACTGAGTTGATATTTAACAATAAATACCAATGTAGTTAACATTGTGTTTTATTAGCTGAAAAATGTAAAACATGGATGGCTTGTGTCTGCACAAGGCTGAAGTCCACCTTCACTTCAAGTTTTAATGCAAGTATTCAAAGCATCCTACCCAACAGCTGCTGCTTTAGACTATACACACACGCTCCCTCTCTCTCTCTCTCTCTCTCTCTCTCTCTCTCTCTCTCTCTCTCTCTCACACACGCACACACACACTCACAAGCATACACAAGCACACGCACACACACACTCACAAGCATACACAAGCACACGCACACACACATACACGCACACACATACACACACACACACGTACACACACACACAAACATTCATACACACATCCATACACTCACACAAGCATACACAGGCACACACACACACACACATACAGGCACACATACTCACACACACACACAAACATTCATACACACAGACACACACACAGTCCAGCTCTATGTGTCCTAGTAACTCTTCCTCTTGCTCTTGCCCCCTGCAGCCAGGAGAAAATTCCCTGCGTGAAGATCAGCGTTGAGGATGAGCAGGGGCAGAAGTTCGTGGATGCAGAGACATCTTTGTGAAAGCAGGGGACACACACACTCACACACACACACACGCACACACACACACACACACACACACACACACACGCACACACACACACACGCACACACACACACACACACACACACACACACACACACGCACACACACACACACACACACACACAGGGCTGCTTTTACGGCCTGCGTGCGAGGGCGGCCAGAGAAGGCCGAGGCCCTCCTTCTACACTTTCACACCGCAGCTGTCTTCTGCGTGTAGCACAGCGACATGCTAATGCCAGTGATGCCAAAGGGGTGGGGCCAGGGGGAGGGGCCACTGTTTCTTTTTTTTTTTTTTTTTTTTTTAGATTTATGCTTGAATGATTATTTTCACTCTTACTCAAGTCAAATCTTTTTTATCCTTTTAAGATAATATTTTTTAGTTTTCAGATGTGTAACATCAAATCAGTGAGTTTTGTATCCAGTTTCAGCATGATTCCCATTTGAAACGAATTCTGTTGGTCTTGAAACAACGCAGACTGCCTTTTAAAACACAGAATGTTATGACCTCAAAAAAAAACAGCACAACAGTGCTCTGAGCCACCAGAAATGCGTTCTGACATGCAAGGGTACAAAAAAACAGGCACAATGCATTGTTTACACTCATCAGAAAAATAGCAATCAATCTGAAGTATTTTTTGCATTCTTTTTTTAAAATTCTGTTTGTTTTAACAAAGCTGTCAATGCTGAACAGGAGGTCCAAACATTTTCAGCTGAATTTTTCGTACGTGTACAAGAAGAAAAACACAAAAAAAAAACACCAGCTGGCCAATTCTCAGCCAATTTTGTATATTGTGACTGTACAGCTGCTGTCCTGCTGTATATAAAAGACTCGGATTGTTTAATGCTAGAGAGGTCATTCGCTGACCTGTAGTAACGTTTACTGTGTGTTGCTCATGGGGGGTACTTGTGCATCTGATAGTATGGCAGAGGAAGCAGGCCTCGTCATTCTCATCACCTTTTTAAGTTACAAATTATACAGAATGCTTAACGAACATTACTGATGCACAGAAGGAAAATGAATCTGAACTTTAAGAAGACACCTTCATACAGTAAAATTTGGGTTGGTCGCATTTCTCTAAGAGGCCAGCAGATGGAGCTCTGTTTCTCTCGTCTCCAATTGACTTGTGGTTATTTTCCCCTTCTTCCTGCCCCTGATTGCAGCTTGTTGACGTGTTTATGTACAGACGAATATGGTAGCCCATTCAGTGCGTCTCGGTGAACACTGCTGTTCACCAGAAGTGAACGTTAAGTATATTTAAGCAGCTTTGCAGATCCTTATTCTGCAAACTGTAGCCATAGTTAGTGTGCAGTTCATTCATGACAGGGCCAGCAGAGAGCAAACAGTGTTAACCTATGCTGTTGTGGAGACACAAACCGAAAACTTTATTTGTTCAAACGGTTTACATACAATGTAATATTTACTGTAATGGGATATATATATTTTAGAATGTATGTATTGATTTTCGTATCATTAATGTTATTATTACTACTATATTATGTGAAGCATTTTAATTTATTTTTAACGGTGGAGTTTGAGGTGTTGAAGCAGCCGCGGGGTCGTGGAGGTCTGTGGCAGCGGCGTCGTCTGTAATTATTCTGATTTGAGTACATTTCTCGTTGTTCGTATCTGCACTTTAGGTATGTTTGCCGTCACATCCGTGGGATAGACAGTGTGTAGCTTATTTAAACGTGTCTACTTAGAACCATCTCAGGAATCTACACATTACACAGCAGTTTGGCTTTTTCCACCCGGTCTCTTCTAACCCTCTTCCTCTTGCCAGCGTACCTGTCCGTCTGTTAGCTTTGAAATTCACCCGTTTTACACTGGAGATTGTGACTGTGGTCGGTTTCCTCTCTCTCTTTTCTTTCTTTTCTTTTGTTGTTGTTTTGATAAAACTTGTAAAGGATGCTTTTTTTCCCCAAACAATCAAAATGCCTACAAAACAGCAGTCCCTCTTTGTTTGGGAGGAAAGTACTGTAGTATGTATTTATCATTGTGACCTCAAACTTCATTTTATTTCAGTTCTTTAAATACATACTGTCGATTGGGGGCTTTTCAGACTGGGATCTTATATTTTTTATGTTACGTTTTTAATTTTTTTTGAAATGTCTAATATCCCATTAAGTATTTATTTTTTTTGTCCACACCTAGATAGAAACTATCAATTTTTTAAAACTCATCACACCCCTCCCCTCAAATTTTGAGCAATAATTCCTATAAGAATCAGAAGAAGATGCTGCTTGTGATCGGATGAATGAAGAAAGGCGGGTTCTTAAAAGCTACATATTCACCTTGTCCAATGAGAGGGCAGCACACATCGACTGGAAGCCCAGTCTGGAATTTCAGCCCCAGATTGCGGGTCGTATTAAAGAGGAAGTACGCGGGACGGGGCGATCTCGTCCATTTCCAGACGCCGACTGAAAAATGCAGCACACTGAGCAGCAGTGGACTGGAGTGGACCGGTGAGGCCAGGTCAGTGGAGCCAGGAAGAGCAGCCCGGGGGGGCGCTGGACCTGAGAGCTGTGTGTCTGCACCCAGAGCTTTGGAACCCGCACGGCTTAACACAACCAACAGGGCGGCATTAATGCGCGCGTAGAAGAACTCAAAGCTCATGCCCTCGAATCGGTCCTGTCTCTGGTCACAGGTGCCTCAGCACACCGCAGGGTGCGCACAGGAAGCCAGGTCACGTGCCTTTTGAACACCCTTTATGGCTGTTGTGTGCAGCTGAGAGTGGCACTGAAAGGTTGGTGAAAGCGAGGTGGCTTTCTGGTTGCCACGTTCCCTGCCTTAGAACCGCGCAGGACCGTGCGGTCAGCACATCTAATCACGTTTGACGGGCGTCGGCCCACCCCACAGCTGCAGCACACTAAACCCACACCTGGACATGTAAAGGATGCAGCGTTCGCACGCTGCTCCACAGCTGAAATGTAACGTACTGTGATCTCACAATGTAAGAATGCATTTCCGAGTACAGAACAGGATGTGTTCTACAGTTGTAATGATGATATGCAGGTGGGAATCAAAATTGCTTAAATTAGTCCCCTGAAAGTAAGCTTCCCATTAAAATAATTGTATTGGTTCTGTGATGCGTACTGCGTGATGAGTATAAAATCCTGTGTCGTGCGTAGTTCTCCCTCTTATTAATTCAAACATCTAAGAAATATGTACAAAAACCCCCAAATATGATTTTTGAAAAATAATTCATCTTTTTGCCTTTCCCCGCTTTAATTTAGTTTCACTAGATTTGTGCCAAATGTGGCTATTTGATTGGGCAATTGAAAGGGGCTAAAAAAATAAAATATATAAAAATAACTTTGAGTCATTACTGTTCTATGTGCGAGTGTTGGTAGTGTCTTCCTCAAGGTACCACAACTGATCACAGAACAAATAGTGCTGTAGTATTAAACTGTATCCATCAATGGAAGTCTGTATGTAAAGTGCTGTGGGTTTCACATTTTTATAACATAAAGGCTGGATGTTGTTTTAGTACTTGGTTTAGACACACCTCACAACCGTTTGATCTGGTGTTGGTCAAGTTCTCATGAATGTGAAGCGAATTAAAATCCTGCCTTTGTTGATTGTTCAGTAAATATTTACAGCCGAGGGGGGGGGGGGAATGAAACAAAACAAAAAATATTTTTTGTAATGTAAATGAATTGTTGAAGCAATAAAGTTATTACATGACTGTTGTCCGTGAGCTTACTTTACAGATGCACATGCATTGACTGAAATGGATCTGAATATACTGGATGCATATAGGGAGAACTACATTACCCATACTTCCTTGGAAATCTTGAATGCAGTATATTCATAATGCACATTTTAAAGGCTAGGGCCACTAAACTTTGATTTGAGTTTTTTTTATTTGTAAAGTTGATTTTCTGTGTATCTTTAGTGTATCAGGTGAACTCATAGTTACTTTGGAAGTTCTATACATTAATTTAAGGTGCTGAAGATGCCAAATACCCAGTCCCAACTGGTACAGGGAGAAATGCTAAAATAATTCAGTGATTGTACTTGCCTGCATAATAGTATCAGTTCTCTCTTATCAGCCTGTTGGTTTTTGTTGTAACTCAGCACTTGAGTAGCACAGCAACTGGTCAGTTAAGCATTGTAATTAATTTGAAAAAGAAAAATGCATTCAATAAATACTAAGTGATACGATGTGACCCAACATACTGATGGCCTATACAAACCTAAAATGTGAGCTACTAATGAAACCTATAGAATTTATGTACTTTAACACTTTAGCAATACCTCTCATGGCCAAATCTGTGAAGAAATGCCCCAAGGATATATTTATTTTCATGTTCGTATGTATTTCATGACGAGATCATTTTTCAGTGTGCCCTAGGGGTGCAGAAATTTGACTGTTGTAGTGTGCACTTTGTTTAGCTTGTGGTGTCAACATAATTTAATGGTTATAAATCACTTTTATATGCTTGGCACAGTTTGAATTAATATTACAGTGTTTCTCATTGTGTAGCCTATAGGATGGACAGTCAAAGTTTGGAATTAGTCCATTTTAGAAATCACAAATCTAATATATGAAGGTTCAGAGATGTGTACCAACTTTGGGTGAGACTTAGAGTAATGTTTCATTAGATGTCATTTTAAAAAAAAAATATTTTATGAATAGTGAAAAATCCAGCAGTGGCCCTGGACCGTGTAAACAGTGTACGTGCAGGGTTTCCATATGTATGCAAAGTGACAGGCCTGTAGACCTTAATGGTTCATTTATCATTTTATTTTTATGATTCCTAAATTTTATGACAATATTGTAATTTGTGGCCACATGTTTTTATATCAAATTTTTTTTTTTCCAAAATGGTAGAAAAGGTTGAAGGGTTCCAGGACCTTTGTTGCTCAACCATTAATAATAAAACCAAAAAGACCAGTGGGAAAAATCATTATAAAATGGTGGCAGACCTGAGTTCTGATAATTCTGGACCAGGCTGTGAGGAACAGAGTAAGGTATTTATTTTCATCTCTATTTTCTCTATCATCTCTCCTGTCCATTAAATGTTAAAATCAAGTTCAAGGCTTTGTTCTTGTTCACAGTCTCTTTCAAAAGCTCCTCTTGGGAAGTCTCCAGTTAAGCAGACCAAGATGAGAAAAAACATTTTATTTCAAATACAGACAAAATAGATAGTGTAGAAAAGATATCGTTAACAAAGCTAGGCAAATTCCCATAAAATCCTGATTATAAACAGCAGTGTTACTAAAATTTAGCCCTAGTGGTTTGAGTGATGATTTACCCCCCCACCCTGCACTGAGAGAAGAAAAACTAAACCAGAAAACAAAACACAACTAAACCATCTAAGAAAAATGTATATCAAACAAACACAGCTAAATTACTCAGAACAATATTGTTCCCCCTCATGTAATTGATGTGACTCCTGGGCACGGAGGCTTTCAAATTAGCCTCCTGCAAACATAGTACTATACTCGTGCATATTTCCCGATTTAAAAAAGAGCAACAAATTATGCCTTGACACTTCATTTTGTTAAAGGGATCTTCTCAAATCAAAGATGGCTGGACAGGCATGGTGATTGCTAGAACAAAACCCATTGGGTACACAGAGCTACGATCCCCGCATGTGAGGAGTTCTGATCACACAGCTTGTTCTATGTGTAAATTAAAAAGGCAGTAAATCTTTCACAAAGATAAAAGTTACAACATGACAGCTCGATATCTTTTGCAAAATCAGTCAGCGATTAAACCAGGGGCTTGCAGTCCTGTCCAGAAGACAGGACAGTGTTTTGGATTATAATGGCTGCTGTTTAACAGCAGACAGAGCTGTCTAAGAGGCTGCAGGAGGGTTTGGGAGATGAGGGTCTGTAATGAGGTCTCTGGTGGGGGCTCTCCATTAGCAGTCTATTCCCAAAGCTGGTCACGCTGTGAAGTAACAGAGCTGTAATTAGGGGCCTCTGATCTGATGCACACTAAGTGCTACACTCCAACACAGAGAACGGGAGAGGCGCTAATTCGGCTCAGGGGCGCCGCCAAAAACTCGTTAAGAGATTTCGTGCTATGCACTTTGTCTTTCAGGGGCAACAGCATCCCAGGGCTAGCATGGTCCAGATTGGGGCTGGGCTGGAGGGTGAGCCACTCGCAGAGGGACACAGTAGATAGCGCTATGCGCTCAATGTCCATCACCCAGTAATTACAGCGCGGCCGCTACACTGCTGCTACTGAGACGACTTCCTCACCAGAACACCTCTCTGCCTCAGGAGCCCCTCCCCCCTTATCTACTTCCTGTTTGACCTTCACCGCATTTTTTTCACAGTTTGTTTTTGTGCAATTCGGGCAGCATACTACAACAGGGAGTTAAACACATCTTGATAAAAAGGGAAGCTGAGGTCTGGCATCCAGCCAAGTAGCAATATGTAAACACAATGACACACAAACAGTTTTTTTTTTTGACAAGAGAAAACTGGTAGCACTAGAATGACACTACAAATAAACTGGCAAGCTTCAATATCGTTATAACCGTAACATGAAACCCAGAGCCACCGCAAAATATTTCTCCTTTTGTTCAACGCAGTAGGAGCTGCCTGTCCATTCTGATCAACCTCATAAGTAGCAGCTGAATCTATCAAACACACACAGACATTTTCAGAGGATTTTAAGAAGGTTTGCATTGGCTCCCTGTGGTTAAAAAAAGAGAAGTAATTTTACGCTTGGGGTGTGCCTGTGCAAAAATAAAAAGCAAATGAGCAAGTTTGCATTTACAAATGGTTATGACCATTTAGCAGACTGTAAGGTGGAAAGCTTTGGCAACTGTCTGCCATTCAGCCAATAGCAGCTCCTCCTAGGAGTCTAGTGGAGGTTGAGGTATCTGATAACTGGGCAGTTAGTCACAGATTAGTCTCCAGTTCACGGGCACAGATATCACTTCAGATTGGTTACAGTCCCCTGATGGATGTGCTGATGAGAAAGAACCCCTGGCTTTGGCAAAAAGGAACTAAAAGCACCTTCCTGTGGACAAGGACAAACCAAACATACCAACACAGCAAAAGGCAACTGTAACAGTGGTGGGAAAAGGAAGGATTTACAGTAAAACGGACTTAAAAACATAATGAATTGGTAATGTCTTCAGCTACTCATTACACAGATGGTGTACTGACTGTTCAAAATAAACAAAACCAAAACAGTTACCCGATTATTCAAAGCGAATGGCGTAAAACATTTGTGAATACTACTTTAGAGCTTGTGCATACTGAACACTGTTTAGAATATTTTTATCTATGAACAACTTACCAGTGAATAATAGCTCATTTAAGAGCCAATACTCACCACTGTTTACAATTAGTCAAGTAAAACTCCTATTCAGACTCCATATTAGACAGTGGTGACACTAGACAACTTGGAAACATTTTGTTTCCTAAACTTGAACCTGTTATTATTTTTCACGTTCACCTCATTTGCCATTTGAGTGTTTTCATGATATGCGAACATTATGCAACTTTAGTCAGTTTAGTCACTTTTCTCATCTAAAAAAAGAAGTCTCCTACAATGAACTTCAGTCCTGATCTGAGCCCTCTTGAATGCAATAACCCACACAATACTGCTGCCGAACTACAGGAGTCCACTCTGAAAAGGAAAGGAGTGTTTCATCTTGAAACAGTGGCAGGTATTCAGAGTTTACCTGACAATGAAGTCATTTGAGTTCAAGGGAGCTGAGGAATTGGTTCCAAACCTGTATTTTTTGTGTTTGCCTGCTCAGCTATCTTGGCCATTCCTATGGAAGTCAAAAAGAACATCAGCTGACTGGAGTGTACTGATTGAGGAAAGTAAAATGAACAAGCGCTACGGGAGTAAGCTAATACATATAGAGTCAAATATATTAATATTCATTTTTGGACCTTAGGTTTTCTTTGACCGTCCCTTGAGCTCTCTCACGGACCGTGACTAAACCCAGGAAAGGACACGCTCAGTAAAAGGCTTTCACTCAAATGGCAAAATGCTGAACCTGGTGCTCAGATGGCTGAGGGAACAGCAGCAACCAAAGTGACAGAATTGCACGTACAGTGAGGTCACCTAAAACGGGACGCAACAGCTCAGTTCAACACTGAGTACAAAGTGTGGGCGTCAGGCTCTTCTGTGGCTACCTTTGCGCGTGAGGCCAATCCAAGATGCTACACAGGTAACACAGCCCCTGGAGGACTCTGCTGTCATCTGTGGTGGCTGGCAGCCCTGGGGACTCGGAGCACTTTGTAAACACTGTTCTGGAAGACTGCTCTGAAGTGGGGCCGGGGGTCCTGGGACACCAGGGTGCACAGGGGGACCTTACCGGCGTTCTGAGGGTCCTCCACGTCCCAAATCTCAGGCATGCTGCAGCCAGGCCTGCGGGGGGACGGGAGAGGGAGAGAGAGAGAAAAAGAGTGAGAGAAGAGAAAAGTGAGAGAAACAGTCAGAGGACGCTACCATAGAGGATCGCAATCCTAGAGCGTTACCTGGAGCGCCTGGTGCACCACGAGTCCTCCAGGATGAAGTAGTCCACGCCCAGCCTCAGCAGGTTCCTCTTCACGATCTCGGCTGGCTTGCGGCTGTACATGGCGTACACCAGCTTGGTCCTCTTCCTGAAACCAGACCGCAGAAGGCAGAGGAGTGACCGAGCGGCCTCTGGCTCCTCCTGCACACACGCAGGGCCAATGAGCAGCCTGCAATCAGACCCATCTGGGGGTGGGGCCAGCATGGGGGGGGGGGCTGGGAGAGACCCTCCTGCAGGGCTCCCTCTCCCCAGTCAGTCAGTCAGTACTTGCCTGAGTCCCGCGTCCTCGTAGTGCGGGTGGTTCACTATGGGCCTGACGGCCGACAGCTTCACGCTGGCCATGGTCGGCATGGCGCCAGCGAACACCGCATCTGAAGAGGGCAGACGACAGGAGCAAGTGCTCGTCAGTCATTTCCACCAATAAGAGCTTCTGTACTTACTCTAACACTTCCTAGCATTAGGGTGAAAACTCCCTGAGCCAACTCTTACCTCCATACTCTAATTCCACTGCCACAATTCAACTTCGGAAAGCCTGAGGTTAAACTGCACATGGGTAAAAGTGACCCCCTCCCAACCACAGCACGTGACATCGCCCCTCCATATTCTCGCCTCCCAGTACGAGATGCCAGGCGCAGGCTGATGAAGTCACTCACTCGGCCGGGTGTTTTCCTTGATCCACTCCAGCAGCTCCTCCTGCGGCAGATTGCTGAATTCTCCCATGATGTCCCACTGGTTCTGCAGGTTGGCCGCTCCCTGTATGGCCATGAGAGACAGCAGACCGAAGACCAGCAGCTGCTGTCTGTACTTCTCCCCGATCCAGCCGAAGAGCTGAGAGAGACAGCGAGCACAGCCAGGGGCTGAGAAACTACTCAAGAGCCACCGCACCATATCCAGCTATGTGACCAGACAGCATTAGTGCTGAGTGCTGCCAGCTACACAGGCTACTAAGCACTCCAGTTCACATGAACAGAATAAGCAGTTACTCAAATTTAATGTTTCAAAATTTTGAAATGCTGAAGTGCGAGTTTCCCTACATTAAATTGTTGATTCAATGTGTATTTCAGGCTATATTTTGCAGCATGCGATACATAGGGGTTATGCAGAATGCATCTCCGTTACAGAAAGGGAGAGAGATTTTATACATTGCTGGTGCTGCAGCACATCTGCATGCGCAGTTGGTAAACAGAAGCCCTTAAACGCACTGCAGAATTAACTATAATGCCGGTAATGAGCCCTGGAGAGCCACAATGGCGGCACTTAACTAGGCACTTTGGCAGTGAGCGATACCGCCGTCCCTGGAGAGCGCTGAGCGCTTTCGCATTCTGCCTCATGAAAGGGGCTGCCGAAGCGCTCTGAGCCACACAGATGGCAGCTTGCTCCACTGGCAATTAGACCCCACATCCTGATCACTTTCAACCGACTGTAGCACCTACATATCCCAGTATCCTCCACTCAGATGCTTTATTTGGAATGTAAAATTCACAAACTATGTACAAGCGTGCTGCCAGCTTGGGAAAGTGAAGACAACTCACAGTTCTCCTCTGACGCAGTGTCAGCCGTCTGCTTCTGCTCACAACGCAGCCACAAGCCGACCGAGGGCGGAGGAGACCCAATCATACGCGTGCTCAGGGAGCAAGTCACAGGCACCCGGGCGGCCAACAGGGGTCGCTCGAGCAACAAGCATAGCTATCTCCACTGAATGAATCCCCCCATATATGGCGTGGGCGACACCCCTCATGGGCTGTCAGCCACAGTAGGCACTGGCACGGGTGGGATTTGACCCGAGACCGAGGTGCTCGCTCATGCACTGCAAACAGCGCTTTTACGGGGTGAGCTACCCGGCAGCCCCGTGCATGACCTTTTCTGATGAAAACACTTTGAGCCGCAGGAGAAACCCGGGAGCGCTCGCTCGTTAAGCACCCAAATGGCTCATTATGCCGTTACCTGACGGGAGCAGACTAACGAGGCCATTACACACATGTGAGGAGTGAGGAACAGCTTCAGTCTCATTATGAGGACAGCCAGCACGGCGAACGCCACCAGCTGCAGGGAATGATACACCAACTGAGAGAGAGGGGGGCGGGAGGGCAGGGACCAGGAGAAAGAAAAAGAAATGAGAGAGAGAGGTGAGCGAAGGATTGCGCTGCCAGTAAATAATTACGCTTCATTATAAGCCAATGATGCACACAATGAAGACTGCTGAAGGGAAGAGGATTATCACGGATCTCTTAGATGAACGCTGCGGCACTGAGAGACAAAAACACAAGCAGCATACGACCACGGCAGGCCTGAGACTATACCCACAATACAACTGCACTTTATTCACACATGCCTACACACTGATCAGTGCTAACATGCTTTATGTACACAAGTGTATCTATACACACAAGCACGGGTAAATGCATATTTATATATAGGAATTCTCCTACACATATTGAATTTATTTTTTAGTAAACTCAAATAAATGTATACTTGGGAAAGGCTCTCAAAAGGACTCTGTTACCCAGAAATCCCAGCTGACTGAACTGTGTTGTTGAATGTATATGCGAATGTGTTCATACGGTATCAATGGACTGAAAGGAAAAGCACACAGGCACACATTAAAAGCACAGTGTAGAGCAAGCCAGATAAGGCCCCCACAAATTCTGAACCAGCCCGCATATCAATCCAGATTAAATTTGTCCCGCGATAGTGTAGATGTTTAGTCAGTGGCAATATTCATTTGCAACACAGGGGGCGCTGTGCAGTGCCGCAGTCATGCTACGCAGCATTGATGAGGGAAGGGGGTGGCCAACAAAGGTGCAAAGCAAAGTTCCGGTTTTTGCACTGTAACACTGTGCTCAACTAGCAAATTCAAACTTCAACTATCAAATTTGAGCTTTCACACTTTTTTTAAAACATATTTTTCCTTCCGTTAAATGGGACACGTTTGCCGCTTGCACCTCTGCAACAAAAAGCACAGGAGCAACTTCCTTGTTCTTTCAATATGCGTATGAGTTAAGCATTTTTGTAAAACAGAGGAATCATTTATATTTTACTACTGTTTGCTGCTACTAGTGTTGATCAGAAAAGGCTAGCCATCGCATTCCAGAATAGCACTACACATCTGGCTCTTGATTTGATTGACAGTTCTCTACACGGGCCTTGGTATGAGTGAGCTTGGCACCTCTACTGTACTGGAACCGTGGCCATGTTTGCGGGGAGTACGGGTAAAGGGCTTACCTCTCCGTTTGCAAACAGTGCAGTGCTGGAACAGGAGGAAGAGAGGCAGTGAGAGAGGGATAGAGAGAGCAGCACCGAGAAAGCACATTCAGTTCAGTGATTAGTGTTACCAACTTCCGTACAATCCGGCTTCACGCAGAGAACTTGGAACGACTCAATGTCCGCAGCTATATTTAAGAAAACACAATTATTCTACCAAACGCGCTGTGCAAAATCTAATTTCACGCTTCATTATGTTCGGTTACCAAAGCAGCAAACACCAAACCCAGCGGCGGCAGGTGGATGCTAGCTGCTACAGATGCCCAGAAAAGAAGCCCTTACTGTTCAGAAGCATCCTGCTCGGGCTTGGGGGGGCTCATTTCACCCCGTCTTAAAAACCTCCAAATGTCCTGCATTGTCTGGAGAAGGGGAAGCACAGGCAACAAAGAGCATTCATACACGAATAATACTTTGCCCTCTCCTAACCTGCCCGTATAAACTGCCTTCTATCTGCCAAACCTCCCAACTGAATCCCAACTGCCGCTATTAGCTTAGTGCTTTGATGTCAGAACCGACACAATCACTTTAAATCTCCAATTCTGACACATAATTAAGAGAAGACAGTAAAATAAAAAGTATCACCTTTACAGCGATGAATGTGAGGACAAGCAGGTTGACAGGTAGCAGTAAGGTCTTTATGTACTTCAGGAGAGTCTGGAAATAGAGCATCATTGTACCCATTTAGAATGTAAAAAACATGCAGTGATGCATAAAATCCAGACAAATAAACATTTCAATTTCACTGTGAAATTACTTCTGTGACCTTTTCGAGAATTGGGACTATAATAATCGCTGGAAGGGATAAACACCACCTTGATAAAAGCAGATCGTTTTCCACGCATAACTATGTGAGAAAAGTAGGTCGAGCTGGTTTGCTGCGGTTTGTGGGGAAAAATTTCACCAGCTAGAAGTTTCTGAAAACTACGGCCTACCTCCAGCTCCATGAAGTCGAACTCGGCGGCGCACGTGTACATCATGGTGTCAAAGTCCCTGTAGCTGCTGAACTTGGACTTGATCAGGCTGCTTATGTGGGCCTGGGGAGGGGGTGCACACAATCAATCCATCAATCAATCGCACCACAAGTGCTCACAGCAAGTCAATGCGCCACCTTTGGAAATGAAGGCATGATTAATCTGTGGCCTCAGGGAACCTTGTGGGGGGGGGGACAGACGTGGGGGTGGGGAAGTGACAGGGCACAGACTCCCTTATAGTGTTCAGACAGGGTAAAAGACTGGATTTCCAGGACAGCCAAACGCTCACAGATTTACAACTGGAATCATTACGTGACGTTCAAAAGACAAAGGTGTTTGGGGCATCACTTGGAGCTGAATTTTTGCCGAAATGCTTGGGAACTTATCTGTGGGATTTACTCACATCGTCTGACGCTCCAAAAATGGCGGACATCAGGAATTTGAGGGTGACTGTGGAGCCCACCCATGCAAGACTCTGCATGACCTGAGCAATCAAAGCACAAGGCATCGTGCAATAAGAAGACAAGCCTCAACTGAGCTTTTATGATTGAAATTGCACATGATAAATACCACCTCAAAAACGTCATCTGCTGATTGCAATTTTTATGAATTTGTTTAGCTAACACCAGCTTTTTTGACCTGTGTTTAACATAGTTCTCCATTTTTTTCCAGCTAGGTTTTCCACTTAAAACAAAACTGAACCAAGAAATTCTAATTCCCCATTTTCTTAGAAAGGCGATATTGCTGATGGGAGAGTAAAAAGTCTCTCTTTACCCATGTAATGACTCCTGGTTTGCAGAGCCTGCCAATTATGTCCCTGAAAGCGATTATCCCCTGAAAAAAAAAATCATTTGTGGGAGAAGCACTCGGCGCAATCATCACTCCATTTTAGCTCATCACTGCACAGCACGAATCGTCTGTTAATGCCAATCAGCGGGAGTTCAGCATCCGACAACATGCGCCACTCACCCAAATGGAGACCAGCGAGGAGGCGTAGAACGACGTCAGGAGCATCGAATTCCCAAACATGAGCACGAAGCAGACCCCCAACGAGGCCTGGAGAGAGACAAAACAAAAGACCACCCCCCCCCAATCCACAGTGTACGAGTCAACAACACGCTTCCTCCCACTTTCTTAATGTGCGGCACAGAAAAACATGATGCATGCGTTCATAATCGTACGTTACACAAAGAGGGGATTTAAAAGTGGGTCACTGATAAATCTGAGGCTAGTGAAGAGATGATGCTCGCCTGCCTATTTTTACTCCTCAGACCCAGTAGAGAGCATGATTTATTCACAGCAGCGCTGCTTTCCTTCGGCTGCTACACGGCCTGCGCTGCGCGCCTCCGCTTTGTGAGAGCTGAGCGCGTGCGGCTCCACGGGCTGAGGAGTGCAGACGCTGGAGCAGTCTGGCTGCCGAAAGTCCCCTGCTTCCTCTTGGCGACGGGCGTGGGCTGAATTTGCTTAACACACCCACACGCTCTTCCCCTCTGCCGCGGCCGTCGAGTGCCACAGAGCTGGCAAGCAATCGGCTCTGCGTTTGTCTGCTCTCTGGAGAAGGGCTCAGCGTTTGTCTGCTTCTCTGGAGAAGGGCTCAGCGTTTGTCTGCTTCTCTGGAGAAGGGCTCAGCGTTTGTCTGCTGCTCTGGAGAAGGGCTCAGCGTTTGTCTGCTGCTCTGGAGAAGGGCTCAGCGTTTGTCTGCTCTCTGGAGAAGGGCTCAGCGTTTGTCTGCTTCTCTGGAGAAGGGCTCAGCGTTTGTCTGCTGCTCTGGAGAAGGGCTCAGCGTTTGTCTGCTGCTCTGGAGAAGGGCTCAGCGTTTGTCTGCTTCTCTGGAGAAGGGCTCAGCGTTTGTCTGCTTCTCTGGAGAAGGGCTCAGCGTTTGTCTGCTGCTCTGGAGAAGGGCTCAGCGTTTGTCTGCTGCTCTGGAGAAGGGCTCAGCGTTTGTCTGCTTCTCTGGAGAACAGCTCAGCATTTGTCTGCTTCTCTGGAGAAGAGCTCAGCGTTTGTCTGCTTTTCTGGAGAAGAGCTCAGTGTTTGTTTCTCTGGAGAAGAGCTCAGTGTCTGCTTTTCTGGAAAAGAGCTCAGAATTTGTCTGCTTCTCTGGATAAGAGCTCAGCGTTTGTCTGCTTTTCTGGAGAAGTGCTCAGCATTTGTCTGCATTCCTGGAGAAGAGCTTTTGTCTACTTCTCTAGAAAATAGCTCACTGTTTGTCTGCTTCTCTATAGAAAAGCTCATCATTTGCACAGACACATTTTGCTAACACTGTTCACTAACAGGGCAGGATGGCATCACTAAAGATCCTTACCATGTGGGTGACCAAGAGGGACTGCATCCTGGCTGGGGTAAGGTACCCCAAAATGTAAGAGGCAAACAATGAGGCAATCTGAAATGAGAGAACTGCAATCAGTCTTTACATAAAAAAATATTCCCACAAGTGAAAATCTGACATGACTTTATTTTTTTTCTCTTCCTTGATTTTTTTCATCCATACTGCAGCACATTTATATTTACATTTTGCATCTGGCCTATGGATACACTTAAATCTTTGCTCTCAAAACACTTTTATGTTATGAATGACCGAGGCCAGGCTGATGCAGTGCCACTGCCAGGAAAGCGTGTGGGAGGTAGCGTGCGTGCATGGGATGCTGACCTTCAGTGCCTTTGTCCTCTCCCTCTTACCTGTGTGAGTAAAACAAACTGGGCAAATTGCCATGGCAGCACGAAAAAGACATTGGAGATTCCGAGCGCAAAGAATGCCTTTCGTCCCGGGTTCCTGCTCCTGTTCAAACGCATAAAGACACACACGGGCACACCTCAGGGGCTGCAGCTTCCCTCACAGACTCTCACTCTCTGATGGTAAAGCAAAGGTACTGCAGCACAAGTACTTAGGGGAGCCACTCATTAATATACGTCATTTAGCCATTTCAAAAAGGTACAGGTCAGAGAAAGGAAGAGCTGCTGTTAATGTGTAACCTTGTGCCTAATGTTCAGTGTGTGGAGGGGGTCAGCTAGGGGCAGGAAGTTGACAGGATGTGTATGGAGAGTTGTACTTCCTGTACTGAAATGCCCCACTCTGAGAACAGGGTATCCCCTGTTGGTCCAGTTTAAGGATTTAAGCCGCATTTGCTGCTGGTATAATGCGCTATATGGCTGATATGGAAGAGAGCCCTTTCCCCACAGGAAGAGAGGCAGACCCTGCTCTGTCCAACAGCCCTGATCTTCCCCTACCGGAGGATGTGGGTCACCAGCAGCATCTGCAGCACCAGGAAGGGGTAGGAGAAGCTCTCACGCAATGGAGGTGTCCACATGACCCGAGTGCTCTACCCAGAGAGAGAGAGAGATAGAGAGATAGAGAGAGAGAGAGAACACAAATGTGTGTGCCTATCATACATATATGCATGTGTACAGAGGTAAGACAGCCATTTCATTGCAGTGCTAGATTTTGTGATATAAAATATGGTGTGAATTTTATCATAATGTACATCTTTATTTTTATTATAATATAAATATAGCAACTAAACAGAGAGAAATAACATACAGCTGCATTCAATGCCAGAGTCTAAGTGAAGACTGTTGACAAAAAAAAAAAAGAACTCTACAGGGCGTCTGTGCATTTCTGAGCCCTAATGCAATGCTGAAATGCCAGCCTATTTATCTTTAATGGAGAACGCAGCGGCTCAGGCACGGAGGCAGCCTGTCAGACCCAGATAGGGAAACACCACCGCTGCTGTGCAAGGGCTGGACCCATCTCACACAGAGAACAATGCACAACACCGCAGCGCCAGCTTCCACCATTTACCTCTCCGTGGTTGAAGAAGAAGCAGAGGACTGTGACCACGCCCCCGAGTCGACTGCCACTGGAAAGGCAGGAAGAGAGACAGCGCTGACTACCATTTTATCAGTGACAGATCAAGCCTTTTTTTAAAAAAAAGCCAGATGAGTGACGACTATAGCTAGATTAAAAGCTGTGACAACGTCTACAATTCTCACATTTCTTTCACTCGCCACTCAGAAATTATAAATTGACTGGAACAGCAGCTGCATGCTAGAAGCAGCAAAGTCTGAAGGCTCACACCACCTTTGGTTTATTTGCCCCTGTTCTATACTCATTACTGATTTGTTCTTAAACTACTCTCCTCAAAGTGGACACAAGTCATGCTTATCCACAGAGTAGTGATCCCAGACAACAGGCTTACCTTAAATATGCCCCATACATGAAAAACAGGCTCATCATGAGCCCGTTCAGCAGAAAGACGAAGGTCACGTAAAAGTAGGCGGGGTCTCCCATACCTGTTGGGGAGAAAACCAAACAGAGATGTGGTGAGGATGACTCGCAACTGAATCGCTTAACAAACTGATACTAGTATTCATTCTTCCAGCAAAGTCATTCGTACTGAACCTGGAACCAAGGAATGTTCAAGCATTGCTGTTTTCCTACAAAGCATCGTACATAGAGGTCGCTGAGACGGAGGTCCATTATGTAAGGACACAGAACAGAATATTTTTTTAAATTTATGCGAAGGACTTTAAATAAAGCACACTTCAGCTTAAAGAGGATCAGGCCTAAGGGCTCACTAGTAGCATTCAAGCATTTTTTAGCATGTTTTAGCTTATTTTAAAAAATGCAGTAATTAGTCACAACTTCACAAGTACATAATCCATGGCATGATGCCATTTTGACCTTTCTGTTCTGTGCCATCCCAAAAAGGGAACAGACTTATAAAGATGTAAATTCTCAGCGTGTTATATTAGCACCTTGGAGTTATTTTAAGTTAATGTGCTTTCGCACATTTTTCACTGTGCAGAAAAGAAAATGAAGCTTGTGAAAAGGGGAAGAGTTCTCATTAACACTATGGAAAAACATAAAAAATCGTTCAAAGATACTTATTCTGAACCATAATGTTGAGGGTTTTTTTAAAAAATACTGTGCAGTCAAAAAAGTATTGCATGAACACAAAAGTACCATTTAACAGATCAGACTGAATCACTGTCTTTGGAATGAAACGGTAGGAGCGGTACGTCTGTGGAAATTCCCTGAGGACAAAGGGAGAGAGAATTGGCATGTGTACCAGAGCAGCGCCTGGCTGAGGCACAGCGTTCGGGAGCAGGAGAGAGAGGAATGAGGGCATCTCCACAGTAAACAGGATTGCTTTTGTACCTTCACAGCTGTCCACCGGAGTCAGGCCCTCCCCCCTGTTGACCGACCAGCACATCTTGGTGGCCACCCCGAAGAAGTCCATTATACCTGTGTAGATTCTGTACCAGCTGGCCAGTACCACCTGCGGAGACGGGCGGGAGGGGGTGCAGGGGGATTACACACTGAAGAGGGGATTACCGAGAGAGGACGGAATTCGGCAGCTTCAATAATGTTTGGTGAGAAAGTTACTTCTCCCCGTGTGGGAGAATCAACCCGCAAAAAAAAGACTGTCTGGGAGACACGTTTCTCCCCCTTTCTTCCTCTTATACTGCACGATAGATTTCCCTCACAGCAAGAGATACGACTCTACCCTTCCCCTCGGAACTGAAGAGAACAATAACATCAATTACACTTCCTCCAACATACAGATTCAAATCAAGGCAATTATGAGCCAATGATTCAACTCTTAGAAAGCATATTCTATCACAGTCAAAACCTGAGCTCCATCTTAGACAGCTAGAATTAATGATACCAGAATGAGTGATCCATTTAAAATAGTGATTTGAAACAGTCCATCGGCTGGCTCTTTACTCCTCTTGGATTGTATCCCTTCTCTTGCCAAATCAGGGGCTATAATTCACCGATACTGAAGATACGAGTCAGCAACAAAATGGCCTGTAACTGATGCCAATGATATCACTTGTGCAGTCAGGCTGTTTATAGGAAGCATGCATTAAAAACCCTGAAAGGAACAGCGGAAAGCCTTGATAGGCTATAGGTCTAGCCACATTTAGAAATATAACCAAAACCACAAACTAGCAAAACAATAGTGAAGAGAAGTTATTTAGCAGCACATAATGTTATTTTTTCCTTTCACATACCCATTAGTCCCTTAAGAGCCACCTCTGTCACCACAGTGGCATCACATTTAAAACGATAGGCCTACTCATGTTCTCTTTGTAGCGCTGTTAGAGAATCACAATGGATATGACAGAGCAGAGTCACCAGGGGAAAAACTGGCAAATGCTTCATGAGGAATATGGTGCCCACCTCTGGGTACAGATTGAACCTCTTCAGGGTGTTGATAACCAGGGGGTATTCTGTTAGGCGATCGTTCATTATCAAAACCAGCCCGTTCAGGAAAGATGGAGCTTCAATAATGGTCTTAAAATAGGAGTAATAAAGACCCTGCAACAGAGAAAGGAGTTTGGATGTTTCCCTTCAGTATAAAACATTGATGATGATGATGGGTGCAAACAATGCACTTCTTGGTTTGCACATGAAACTGAACTGCCTAGGAGGCAATGCTGAGCTGTTAAATGTAGGCGGTTATGGTTGAGTATACGTGCAAAGTAGAAATCATGTGTCTGAGGTAGTGTGACATTGCCAGGAAGAGCACTAAAAGTAGTTTGTTATGCTACCAGCCCTGTAGCTATGTGGATAAGCCACTGTTCTGGGGTGGAGACATAACGTGGTTCCCCATGTCACCATGACACCATATTGTCAATGAACTTAAGACAAAGAGAGTACAAAGAGAAATAAACATATGGTGCCACCAACATATGATTTTTCATCCTCCTTATAAACATGTCTTCTAGTCACAAGTTCAAACAAAAAAACATTATGGGATAAAAAAAATCACTTTGCATGTCCCCTTAATATAAATAATATGAATTGTCGATGTTAGTTTGACAAAGCTTACTTACATTCTTCCCCAGCTCCTTACCATTTCTGTTCGAAATGCCATCTCCTTTTCCAACGTCGACAAGTGTGAAAAATGTCTGTCATTCTCAAAAAGGTAATAAAGATGGTACCTAATCAAAAACAATGATTATTCAATGCCTCGAAGTGGTGAAGATGCACAATACGTACATTTTAATTAACGTTATGGTGTGTAAACCGGTCGTGGTATACTGTACTTACCAATGTATAATACCCGCCACAGCAGCTGTAAGTTAAACAAGAATATTAGCTGATTAAAAGCTAGTATTGATCCATTTTTGTGTCCTAAGCAAACAGAGAATACTTGTCTCGGGTCAATAACAGTACTTGCCCAACATGAACAGCTGGAATGACGTTTGCAACAGTTTTGTAGTGACAACAAGTAAAAGTGACATTCATTTTCTGCAATAAACAGTAAATTCCCTGCCTAATGACATTCATCATAAGTTTTCACTTTGAAACATCAATTACACAGCGCTCTATATTAAAGAGCGAGTTCGATTAGCTGTACTGTCATTTATAATGACTGTGAATCAATTCTTTCATAATGTCACTTAGCAAGGCAGTCAAATTAGCAGCAATTATTAAAGTAAGAATCGCTTTGATTGATAATTACCGTGTAATAGCAATATTAATAATACGACTACTTAACGGCGTTACGCAAATTACCATAATATTCACGCAATCACGCTGTCGCTATCCAGCGAGTCTGCAATCAGACTTTACACGGAATAGCGAACTTAGCTTGCTGTGTGTTAGCTAGTTCAGGTTGCCATTTACCTAGCAATCTTGGTTAGGATGGAATTAACATCACACAGATAGCTAGTACTACATGCAACCTGCCTGGAATATGCAGTTAGCTAGTATTAGACAACATTAACGTTACTGAAGTCAGCTTCGTCCGCACTTAAGATAGCACACAGACATATGTCTCATGAGTGGTGACCACCCGTTTGGTAGCTATTTCTTTCAAGCGTTAGCAATTAGCCACGTTGCTACATACTGTAGTTGTACTTGCTAACAACAGATAGCAAGCCTCTTGTATGCTACTTTGGGCAGCTAACCTTCGGTAAGCTAACGGTTATGTTTGAGTAGCGTGGGTGGAAACAACACTAGCCTTGTTACATCAGCACTACACTAGCTAGCTAGCGGTACCCACGTAAACTAATCTAAGCTTTTAAGTGCGGGAGTCAAACTATGTTAAGTTACGTTAGTTAGTATTCGACAGTTAGCTAGCTAGTTAGGTAATGTGGCACGTTAAGGTTAATATGAGGTTTGCTGTCCAGTGTATCGCAAAGACATGGCAAAAGATCCCAGATATATTATGAACTAAAGCAAACGTACACATCAAAGCTGTTAGCATTAGCACCCTGCACACTACTTAGAAGCTACTGGCGACCGTGGCTAGAGTGCTTTTAGTTTTCACACTAGCTAACGTTAACTTGATAGCTGGACATCAAGACAAAGCAGCGTCCCTTACCCAAAATAACGCTGAATCCGATTTTAATAAAAACTGTCGGGCCAAGGCCCAGTTTGTTTTTTATGAATACAGTTCCGGGAAATAGTCCGTTTTTATTCTGAAGCAAGCTGTTTTCTTTGCCCGGTCGCTTGGCTTTGCCGGTGTTCTGAGCTGGCACAAATTGACTTTTCTCTCGGTCTGTTTTCTGCTGTGGCTGATCTCGGACGCCTTGCTTTCTGCTTTTTACCGCCATGTTTTCATACTCGAAATGTGGGAAGCAATTGGAATATACAATTTGTACAGCCTGAGTGGAGAAAACAGTCGCTAGTACATCCAACGTCCGTTCCCTCAAAATGTGTTAGAGGGTTCTGTTGCTTCGTGGACCAAATTAGCTGCATAAATGAGGAACGCATTCTGCCCCCTGCCGGACTTACTGAGCACTTCAGGCAACAGTAACCATGGAAACTCGTAAGTCCTATTTAGTAGCAGCATCATCACCGCCCAGGTCATGCTGCTCGATTCTATTCGTCCTTGTCATCCGTGGTGATTGCCAGTTAGCAAGCTGAATATTTAGCTACATTTTCAACGTATAATTACAAGAAATAACCCTGAACTAAACTGCTTGCTAGTGACGCAATATTTTTTCTGATTTCCATTTTCTGTCGACAGTTTACAAAAACATGCACAGTGTCTGCGTTTTAGATATTTCCTGTATTAGACTGATTTTTCCCAGTTGTCTGGAACTCACACAATGACCACCATTGTTATATGTTCATGTTACCTTGACTAAGTGATAATTTATCTTCTGGATATTGTAAGTTTACTTAATGTTGTAGGAATCATAGGTAATTTATACTCTTTGAGATAACAACATCAACAACAACAACAACTCCAGGATATATACATAACTGACTTTGGATTTGCTATGCCCAGTCCAAGGACATTGCCTGTGTGTGTGTGTGTGTGTGTGTGTGTGTGTGTGCGCGTGCACCGGTATGCATGCATGCATGTGCAGATGTGTATTCAGAAGTTATAATTTGTCTCATTTCTTTACTTTCTTCTGATGGAAGAGGCGACCATCTATTCAGCATAATGGTCTATTCTGCATAATAATTCAGTATAGTTGTA